>JBBPKY010000718.1:0-14884 GCA_038089495.1 Xerocomellus dryophilus
GCCTCGAGGGCCTCGAGGGCTAGCAAGAGTGTTTGGTCGCCTTGCGATGGGGTCTCGGGAAGCGTAGGAAGTGGTCCTATGGCCTGGTCAGGAAACCAATCGGATGATGCAGTGAAGAACTCACGCTTCCGGAAAGCAGCGAAATACGCCGAGATGAACGTTTGCGAAGGTAAACGGGGTTCCCGTGTCTATTGGTCAACAAGAACAGCGAGTTTGAAATTCATGTCTGAAGAATGGCAGATCACTCACGACTAGAATAGATTGCGCCTTTTGCATCGCAAGCTTCTTCAATACACGCTCCACTGCCTGTGCGGCCGTCTCGTTTTGGAACTTTTCAAGAATTGTCGCAGCGGTGAAATCTGCAAGGAGGGAATCGAGTTCGATAACGAATGTATTGGAACAGGTTCGAGACAGACCTCTCAAAGCCCCCTCAAAGTCGCTCAAGGATTCGAGAGCGGTTGCTCGCCTGTTGAGAGCCTTGACATAATTCGGGTCCTGGCGGAGAGCATCATCACAGTCTGCCACGACCCGGTCGTACTGTGGAGGAGCCATGTACATGTAACCTGCGAACGGAATGAGCATGCGTGGGTGGGTAGATCAGGGGCGAGACGGACATGCTGCTCGATTGCTGTAAAACACAGGTTCTGGTCGTGGCGATACCGCGATGGCCTGTGTGTAGAGGTCGACGGCCTGCTCGAATTTGCGTGCCTGGTAGAGGGAGTTACCGCGTGTCTTGAGGGACGCAGCCTGTTTTACGCGTTCCTGAGAGAAACGAGTGAGGTGCATGTTGCGAGGTGAAGGGCGAACGAACCTCGAAGGGCATGGCAGCTATCTGCTCCGGGGATAGCGGTGCATTTTCTGTAGGGGACGGAGTGAGGGTGGCAAGAGAGGGCGGGTGCCGGGACAGACCGTCGACGTCCTCGACCTTGGGCTTTATCTCCTCAATTACGGGGCCTTCTGGGTCGTTGGGAGACTTTTTCTTTTGCTTTCTGTCCTTTGACTTGCCCTTGCCGGAGGGTCGTGTGGAGGACGAAGCGTAGTAGACGGCACCGGCAGCGACGAGGGCGGCTGCGGTTGCGAGGACGATTGCGCGCCTGTTCTCTGAGACAAAGTGTTGTATGCGGTCGAGGCAGGACGGGGCGGCGTCTGCGTTGATGGGGGCCATGGCGAATCAATGACAACCCAACTCGTCCTCTCAAATTTCTGCACAAGCCGGCCACACACGTGTAGTTGATTACGTCAGCACGAACATCCGCCGTACCCGTCCCCGCTCGAACCGCTCTCCAGCTCAATCGTACCAGGCATCCCCTCCCGCCCGTTCCTCGCCGTCTCGGGTGTCACCGGCGCCCACAGCTCGGGGGTATCCAATATCTTCTTCACCAGGTCCTCAAACACCTCCTGCACACCAACCGCCGTCTTTGCAGATGCCTCGAGGAACAGCGCATCTTGCCGCCCTGCGAAAACAGCCGCTTCATCCGTGGACACTTGCCGCGAGTGCTCCTGCCAATCGTTCATTCTCTGCATGGGCAGACGAACCAGACACACCTTGTCTAACTTATTACCGACAATGATCTTGGGTACTGTGGTGGACACGTAGGTATCAATTTCTGTAAACCATTTCGGAAGAGCGTCAAACGTTTCTCGGTTGGCGACGTCATACACTGTTCGTCGTTTGAGCAAATAGCACACAAACGAAAACGCTTGTGCTGACCTAGAATAATTCCTTGTGCCCCACGATAATACGACGATGTGATGGTCCGAAAGCGTTCTTGTCCTGCTGTATCCTTGCAATCAAAAATTCAGTCTTCGTTCCTCCACAAAGAGGAACGACTGACCCATATGCTAAGCTTTACTTTCCGCCCGTTCACTGCCATCTTGTGGACCTGTCGTCATACGTTGTCAATATGTACTCCCAAGGCGTCACCGATGAGAGATAGACATAACCCTCTCACAGTGGAGCCCGAGCTTCACTCACCCGAAAGTCAACCCCAATCGTAGCAGTCGCCTCGTCCTCGGGTATCCATGCCTCGTCAGAGAACCGTAGGAGTAGACTGCTCTTCCCTACGGATGCGTTTCCTATCAGGAGCAGCTTGACGTTAACAGGGGTAGAGGGGCCTGATCCAGGGCTGGTTTCGACGGGCGGCATTGGCTTGAAGCGTATCCTCTGACGAGCTTGCGACAAAATTAGTGGGTCCGAGGTTGTCGTTGGGTGCGAGTGAAAGTGATGGTCTTGTCGCTACCAGGTGAGTTGTGCCTCGTTGACTCCGCACGCGGGGTTACACAGCAATGTATTGAATTGCGAAACCGCAACACGGTGCGAATACAACATTAATGTATGCGAATCTATCACTATCCTGCCCCAGACATGGCCGCCAAGGCTCAACGAACACGACAGCATCTTGTTGGTGCGTCTATACACGTTGCGTATCGAGAGCAACTATATGCGCGAGGAATGGGCATCTTCACTGGTATATGAAATTGTACCTCGATAGCAAGTGCGGTATCGCAGAGAGCTGGGGACCATATCTAGGGGCACGCTAAGCAATGTATGCGCCGTAAATTATGAGCTACACACCGGGCAGCATTGTCGTATAGCTCAAACAGAGGGATGGCGAGCAGCTTCATATTTTTAGGGACGGCGAGCACTTCTGCGAAGTAATCAGAAAGACCGGCGAGGCGGGCGGTGAAGACATACTGCGCTCGGGCATCTGGACCAAAAAGAGCTTCTTGCACTCCTTGGGCTTGGTTATATGCGCGGGAACGAAAGGATACTGAAATGTGCGCGGTCGGAGCTCGGAGTAAAGTGGATCATCAATCAGACGTACCATGAACGTCTCAAAATTGGGCCTCCACCACTGAGCGAGACAGTCTCCGATTTCCCATTCGTTGTCGACGCCATGCGATGCATTAAATTGTTTCGATTCGGAGGGTGGGGCGAGACGCTCGTCCAATCTGCGCTTGAGGCCGTCGACGTCGTCTTCACCGGGTTTGAGATAGTCGCCTGGACTGCGAGGGCTTGAACAGAGTGCGTGGAGAGCGAAAGGGGTGCTTACAGCTTGAAAAACGCGTTTGCGATCTGGAGCATGAGGATGTGGGGGTGGCCATGGTCGTGCACGACGAGGATGCCCTCTACGGTGCGGCGCATGCCAAAGTCTTCATAGTTGTTTTGGAGACGCTGCAGGCGGGCAGAAACTGAGGGGTCTTCCTCGGGCTGGGCTTCCTTGGTGCTAACGAAGGGTGAGTCGGACGGTGTCGAACGGCGGCAAGGACCCACCTGAACGTAAAGTTGGAGAGGGGGTAACTGGACGCCTCGTGAGCCGGGTTCCGGTACAGAAACAAAGCACGCACAGCAAGATCGTGTTTGACATCGTGGTCGACGTCGTCGAGCACGTCGGCGGAGACAACGCGTGCCTGCGTGGCCACGTGACACGGGCGATAAGCGACGAGGTCGGTGCCGAGATATTTCCGTGTTTGGAATGTTTTGCGGCACGATAACGAGGAGGGCGGACCCGCGCTGGTCGACGATGCTCTCCTTTCCGTCTTATCATGGCCCTGCACTCCTCGTCCAGTCCCCGCGTCGTGCTCCACGACGTGCACGGCGTCTGCCGCGGCACCGAGGACAGCGCGGACCACTGTGACGATGATTGCGCCCACCCCACCGCGTCCCCCCCTCCAGAAGACTCCGTCTTGCGCCGAGCCGGGTATGTTTTTCGCTTTCTGTTCCAAATGTCACCTCCCAGACCCCCTATGCAGTCTGCTACAGCCGATGAGCTACTCTGCATCTTCTCGCAATTCAGGCCAGCCGCGCTCGCAAGGGGTCATACGCGCAAGGACAGTCCAACTCTCAAATGCCGCCATGCCCCGGCATCTTTCCCTCGCCCACTCTCCGCCTCGCACATCTCCCTCGCCTGATCCCCGTCCTCGCCTGTCTTCTTTAGCTGCCCACGCCACTCAAGGCCCAGGCCCAGCCGAGCCCTCTTCCGAACGTGCGTGTCTCCGACTGCATTCGCGACACCGTAAGCGTAATTTCACCCACCGTGCACGTTTCTAGCTTCTGCATCACGGTCCCGTGACTCTTTCATCTTCCCGAGCACTACGATCCAAGATGGTACCCCTGAAACCATCTCCAGGACCGCTACTCGTCCATCTCTTAAACACACCCATCCTCTCCCATCCTCATTCGCCCCTTCTTCTTCCAACACGAATAGAGGCAGCCCACGATTCTCCTTTGTTTCCGATCCAGACATGGACGTCGACGAGGACCTCTCCGCATCTACATACACATTCGACTCCAGTCCTACAGATCCCTCCGCCAGCGCCATCGCCGGATCAGGTGTGTTCACCCCCCGTGGAGTTGGGCACACAACTCTCGGCCCACCTTCCGCCCTCTCCATCCTCCTCGCTCGTAAGCAAGAGGGCAGCGAAACCAAAGGGTTGCTCTGTGGTGGGCAGGTAACAGGGCACGAACGTGCCAGTACATCGGAATATTCTCAAATGTCTGTAACACCTACCAACGAACGCCCAGGCGACGCTTACTTCTCGCCCGTCGCTGCCGAAACCCCACGCCGCCTGGGAGCAAAATCACCGACGGCGCCGGGCGAAGCAGTGGAACCAGGACTTCCGGATCAACCACAACGAATGCCTGAAGAAACAACTTCATTGCTACGCGCCAATCACGCCATTTTTCACCACGAAGACGCCAATAATGGTTCACGACCCATGTTTGTGGTCACCACAACACAACCGGAGCACGCAAAACCAGGCACTCCAAGCGACTATGGCTCAATCGTGTTCCTTTCTAAGCCATCTGAAACGTTTCGGCGGGCTCTCGGTCCAAATCTGGGGAGAATGGCTTTCAGGGCACTTCCTGCCGTTGTTCTAGGCACGTTGCTGAATATCTTAGATGGGATATCTTGTACGTCTTTCCGTTCATCATTGCCGCACCTGGATGTCACACGTCCGGATCTCGCGTAAAGCGTTCTGGTGCGCGCGACTCGGGAGGAAGCACTATATCCGCAGAAATGTCGGAGATACCAGCAACTACTCACGCGATTTGATTAGATGGTATGATTATATTCCCCGCTGCGGGTCTATTTGCCAAGTTCGGGGGTGCCGGTGTCTCCATGTTTTTTGTGTCGTGAGTAAATCCCTCTGTTTGATTTTCGCAGTTGTCATCTGCTCTTCATTACCGTCGGTCATGTGGCTTCACGTGTCATGGAAGCACCGGACTAAACCGATAATGTGTCATCATCTAGCACGGTCGTTGCTCAGCTTGTGTATACTTTTGGTGGGAGCAATTTCGCAGGTGCGAATGGGAGCATGATGATCGAGGTAGTGGTACGTATTACTTTCTCCCTATCCTCCTTCGATATTTCTAGCTTTCATTGCTGGCTCGCCATCTTTCTATTTCTTCGTACGCTCTGCGGGCATGAACTCACATCTTGCAACGTTTTATAGCCCTTCTTCCACATTCTCGCATCAACGATCGCACGAGACATCATTGGCGATGACTGGGCCGGGAAGAATCACATGAATCGAGAGGTCGTAGCGACCACGCTTGTGGCATATGCATTATCTAGTTTGCTCACCGGTAAGTTATCATTGCTGAACGATATCCTTCGTAGCAAAGGAAGTGCTATTTTGCGACGACGCTGCAGCTTTCTGTGGAGTCGGAGGTGGTTCCCTTCCCTCGTTCGAAGTGGGCGAGGTGGAGCATGTACAGACCTCTCAGCTAAATGTGCCTCGCTCACCCACGATCGGGGTTCTCGAATTTCAAAATGATGCACTAATTCTATATCTGATCATGATTTCCCATACGCAGGATTCACGTTCTTCCTTCTTGGATACCTTCGCCTTGGCGTCCTTATTGGGTTCTTCCCTAGACATATTCTCGTCGGGTATGTACCGCTCGTCGCTTGCACCATTATGGCGCGAGGTGATGCTAACTGATGTGGTTGGACTGATGGGGTTCATTCTACAGGTGCATAGGCGGTGTGGGGATATTTTTGATTCTGACAGGGTGAGTCTCGCTTGGTTGAAGCGGAATGCCGGATCTTGACTGTCGTGTCTCCCTGTATATGCTGTCGTCATTGACATGTACTCGGCCCCCGGTGTACCCTGTGTATGGGTCCTGAATGCGGCAGACTCACAGTCAGTACGCGCCTCCCTTCTGATGCGTTTGATCCGCCGACTTTGGGAATCCTCCGATATTTTGCACTCGATCCACATGCGCTCGTGTTGTGGGTCCCGCCGCTTGCACTGGCGGTGCTCTTGAGGGTAATCACCGCGAAGTGGAAGCACCAGCTTTTGTTTCCTATCTGTGAGTCTTTTGTGCTTGTTGTTTTGAATCACACCCTTGAGCTAGAGTATTGTAGATTTCCTAGTCATACCGATCATCTTTTACATCATCGTTGCAGCCGCCCAGCTCGATCTCGGCACGCTTCGACAAGATGGATGGTTGTTCGAAACGACACGGGAGGTCGGGGGTGTGGATAGTTGGTATGCCTTTTATACTTATTATGGTGGGTTTCCTCTTCTTCCCAAGTGTCGCGGAATGGACTCATTGTCTGCGACAAGACTGGCGTGCCGTGCGGTGGACTCCTATTTGGACAACGCTGCCTACGCAGTTCGCATTGTGTGTAGTTATGTGGCTCATTCGAACCACACATGTCACTGATTTGGCTGGGCTGCTAGGCTGTTTTTCAATGTATTGCATCCTCCTCTTAATGTTCCTGCTCTAGGTGAGCTTTGAGTTTGTTGCTCTCCAAGGCAGCACCTCGCTGACGGATTGTGCCGTACCTGGGTCGTACAGCTGTATCATTGGACGAAGATGTCGATACGGATAAAGAACTCGTGGGTCACGGAATGTCTAACCTTGCCGCAGGATTGCTTGGTACTGTGTGCGTCCTTACCTATCATGAGCTACGGTGAGATGCTGACGTGTTGAAAGTCCGAACTATCTGGTCTATGTCAATACACTCTTGTCAGTCGTTTCCCTCCTTACCTTACCTTACTTTTGTGTACTGAGAACTTTGTCGCCAAATATAGGTTTTATCGTGTGGGAGGAGGGAATCGTGTCGCTGGGTTTATGCTCGCTGTGGCCACGTTTTTGCTTCTAATCATCGGCACCTGGCCCATCGCATACATCCGTGCGTCCTTTCCAAGAGCCCTTTGGTAAACCTTATATGGACGTGTCACATGTAGCTGTCATGGTTGTCGGAGCGCTCATTTTCGTTCTCGGTATCGACCTTGTGAAGGAAGCATTGTGGGACACGAGGCATCGCGTGAGCAGGTGAGCACTGCACAATCGATGTGTTAGCAGTTAGTCTTGCTGATGCGGAATCTGGCTAGGATGGAGTACATCACGATAATCAGTATCATGGTCACCATGACCGTTTGGGACTTTGTGATTGGCGTTTTGTTTGGGATCGTCGTTAGTTGTGAGTCCAATCCTCCTCCCTTCACTGCTCGCTATAATGCAACAACTCACCGGTTCATGGCACGTCCCAGGTTTCTTCTTTGTCGTTCAAAACTCCCAGCGGCGCAGCATTCGGACATGCTACACGGGAGACACCGCAATCTCCACCGTCCGCCGTCCAGCAGATCACCGTGCATACATCCGCGAAGTGTCCAAACAGACACGCATCATGCAACTGCAAGGCTTCCTCTTCTTTGGCACGATCTCTCACGTCGAAAACACCCTCCGTTCGCTCGTCGACAACCCAACGTTTCATGCTCACCCGGTCCGCTTTGTCGTCGTCGATTTTTCGCTTGTTGCTGGGGTCGACCTGTCGGCTGCGGAAGCGTTTGTAAGAGTGCAGAGGCTATTGGCTGCCAAGGGCGTCGTACTCGTCTTTTGTGGTGTCTCGAGGGCGGAGGTGGGCAAGGCGTTGCGCAGCGTGGGCGTGTTGGAGCAGCCGTATGTGGAGCTATTTGAGACGCTGAATGACGCGATGGAGTGTGAGTTCCCCGTGTTGTTTGTTTGTATTGTTGCTGACGGGGCATGTGACGCAGGGACGGAGAACGCATATCTGCGTGCGTGGTTTAGGGCGCAGAAAAAGGAGACTACGCCCGTTAGTAAGTCACTGATGCACGTGTCATTCATCTACCACCTTACTGAATGCAGGTTTGTCTTTCCCAGTGCTCCCGGGTCGTCAGAAGGTGGACGTCGACTTCCACGAGACCTTGGTCGGATCACCCCGACGACTACAGCTGAAAGATGCGGGAGAGCGGATCATAGCAAGCGGTAAGCGTCTCCCTCGTTTTGCGTTCATCGCTCTCACCCCAGGCCCCTCCCAGAACTCTTCACCGACGTGTCGACCGAGCCTCTCCACACGCTTCTCAAAGCGTTCGGGTCCTCCTTTGACGCCCTCGACCATGCCTCCCTGTCCGCCCTCGTACCCTACTTTGAGCGCGTCGCCTTTCCCGCCGGCGCCGTCCTGTGGGAGAAGGACGACCCGCCAAACGGGCTGTACATCATCCAGTCGGGCGTCCTCCGCGCATCGTACAAGTTTGCAGAGCACACGCCGATCATCGAGGAGAGCATGGTGTCAGGGACTCTTGCAGGCGAGCTGTCCGCGCTCTCGGGGCTCCCGCGAAACGCGCGGGTCGTCGTCGAGCGCGATGCGGTGCTGTGGAGGCTCGCGGCGGAGAGCATGAAGAGGCTTGAGGAGGAACATCCGCATTTGGCACAGCGGTTCGTGAGGCTCGTGCTCAAAGGTGCGTGTTTCGAGGTCGTTCTCGTTTGGGGCACTGACGTTGGTTTTTCGCACCAGCCGCCAAGGTCGATACGGACACGCTCCTCGCGGCGCTCGCCACGAGATGAAAGACAACATCGAGATGGGTCACGATATACATTGCATATATACACTGTCATCTACAGCATCGTCGTTCACAGCATCCGGTTTTTGCTACTCGTTATAGTCCAAAAATGTATGATACAACGGGATCTCCATGCTGTCTTTTTATGTTCTTTGGTTAGCACGGCACCGTCTCTTGCGCGCTCAGCTCTGAAAAGACCTCGTGGAACCGCTTCGACCACCACCCACGCTCCTCGCGTTCTTGTCGCTCCGAATCGCCCGCCAGACCCCGCTCCGACTCTTCGATCTGCATCGACGGACTCTTGGGGAACGGCAAGCCCGCCGCGAGGATCGACAAGACGGGCTTTTGGGTCCCCGTCGCGGCCGCGGCCGCCCGGTCGACGAGCGCGTGTGTCGTGTTGAGCGACGACAGCGCGCTAAAAGTGTATTGACAGCACCGTCGCAGGGGTGCGAGCCAGTCGCCGAGGAGCGACGCATGCTCAGAGTCGGAGCCGCTCCGGAGCGCGCGCTGGGAGAGCGAGATCGTGACGACGGGGCCCGTCGACTGGACGTAGCCCTCCTCGAGCGCGCGGGGTGTCAGCGGGGCGAGGTCGAGCGTGATGCACGCGCGGCGATCTGATCACATCGTGTCGTGTCGTTCCGTCGTCGAAAGAGTTGTGAGCATGAGTCGTAGCACGCGGACCTCAAGAAAACCAACGCTTACCAATTTCGTCGAGCACCGAAACGACCCTCGAGAGCCCAAACCCATCCAGAGGCTCCAAATCGCACGCGCCATCGGCGCCGTTCTCGTCCCTACCCAAAGCAAGAGGAGACGCGAGCAGTACGAGATCCGAAAAGACCAACACCTCCACGTCCACCGGCTCAGACTCGACGCGGACTACAGGCGTGCCCATGCCCAGCGCAGCAGGCTGGCGCATGTCAAAGCCCGACGGCGCCGTGCCAAACGACATCACAGTCGACGCGGTCGACTTGACAGAGTTTGATCGACCCCGCCAGACGCCGACCGCTTTGGAGAGTTTGTCCGCGCGTCGGGCGCGTTGGCCCAGAGAAACGTCCGATCGCGACGCGGTCTGGCTGTCGGCAAGAGGCTCCAACGACAACGCTTGGTCGTCGTTGCTCACTTGTACGCACGCGAGCGATCCGCGGACGAGCAAGCGTCGTTCTCGATGAACGAGGTGCACGGAAGAGACTCCTTTGATCCCAGAGCAAGCCAATTTCACCAGTTTGTATGCATCTTCGCGGTCCTTGACCTCGCTTAGGACCCGAATCGTCAGCTTGGCGGCGTGAAAGAGCGATAGCGTCGACATATAATCAGGGTGGGACTTTGGTGTCAGCTGTAGCAGCCGCTGCACCGAACAGATTAGTAAACAGGCAAAGAACGTTGATCGACACTTGCCCTGAACACCTCCGGATATTGCGCGAGTCGGTTGACGGGCTCGATCAAGTACTTCTCGAGGCTCCAACCTTGACAGCGCTCCGAGGCTTCCTGCAACTTTACGAAATCTCCAAAGTCGCTCTTTCCTTCGTGAATGAGACCATCTATCACCGATGCAGTGAATTCGAGTTTGACGAGGTACGGTTGGTACGTTTCGAGTCTCGGAACGAAGCCCCGGAGGACTTCGCTTATGATTGCCAGCCTTGGATGGTCCACGATTTGTCGAGAGGCCAGCGTAGAGGAAAGCTGGGCATGTACTCGCACGATGTCGTCCAACCAGTCAAACAGTTTCGTGACGTCGCTCGGAATACCAGATACCCACATTCTGGTGTCCCTTACTCTGAGTGGCAAGATGAATAACTGTATCATGTTTTGTAGCTGTGTCACGAAACTGCCTTCCGACTCGGTGAACTCCCAGACGAATTGTTGTCGTCGAGCTTCTACCTCGCCGTACGAGTCCAAAACGTGCCTCTCAAAGGTTTGCCACTGTTGTTCACGTCCCGTGGGTATAGCTGGAGGAGACTCGGGTACGACAATGCCTCTGCTCGATCTTCGGGTAGGAGAATTTGGAGTGGAATAGATCGACGCCTGAGAAAAACTGGTTTGTGTTTGGGCGGAGGAAAGTGAGAGCTCGCCCGTCGACGATCGTTGGATGCCATATTCCCTGCCGTCAGTACCACAAGCCCGATCCAGTTGTAGCAGCGATCCCGTTTCAAGCTCATCGCATTCGTCCTGCCATATGTCGCCTCCAATCAATGACATGTCACTGTCCGCATGAGGGAGCTCCGAGGAATTGAATTCGTGGTCTTCAAGATCCAGAGAAGTGCTTATTCCAAATGCCTGTCGTTGCCGTGCTGCTGCCGCAACGGATACCGCCATAATGCGCGATAGCTCGGAAGAGTATCTCTCGGGAACGACCCGAGTTGCCTCGTTGAGTGAACTCGCATCGTCGTCGGAAGCGATAGTTGATGATTCTGTCTCCAAGAACTCGTTGCGTGTCGAGGCCGCCGGGTATCCTCGTATTTGACCCTTGTTCTGTCGGGGGAACGACGACGCTGACGATGCCCTAGGTGTGTACTGCTCGTCCACATGCACTGGAAGCTCTGACAGTACGTGATCAGCCGAGGTCACGGTAGACGCAGGATTTACTCAACGAGTGTCATTTCCTGGAAGACGGCTTTGCCGAGCCGTACCCTTCGACCGCGTTTGTTCCAGTTTCGTCTCCCATCTTACCGAAGTGCGTGGTAAGGCATGGCCGTCTTCTGCCGGCGAGTATTCTGAGCCAGAGTCATTAAATGGCGATCGCAAAGAATCCCCGGACCCATCGGATACCAGACACCGATCCTCGGACCCTTCGGAACTACTTGGCTGCGAATCGCAATCATTCAAGTCGGCATGCATGAGGGAGAGCAACTCTCGTTGTCGACGTTGTCCATCAGCACTATCGACTCGCGCGTTTCGGGAAGGCGGTCGATCGCGTCCTTTGGGAGTACCGTCGCGTTGGTGTCTCTTGTTGCTCGGGGAATTCGTATGACGCAGATACGATTCGTCGCCGGATATTTTCGTCGTCCATCTCTGGCCCGGGGAAAACTTGACCGAATTCTTTGACTCGTTAATTCCAGATAATCCCAACCCAAGACCGAAACGTGGCGGTCGAAGTTGACTCTCCGTGGATGACTGCGAGTCCGTCCGCGACAACGTTTTGGGCTTGATGTAGCGCGTCAAGGGAGCCTGACTTTCTGAGCTCGATGACGACGATATTTGGGTGTTGGTGACAAACAACCGTCGTTTCTCGGGTTGGGTCGAACCAACACTACCCGCGTCCGAACCACCGACGGACGCTTGGGTCGAAATTCGGGGAGTCGCTGGACTCGGGGGTATCCCGACTCGCCGCGGGATGCCGGAGGACTGCGGGTTTGGCAGAGCATTCCTTCCGTGAGTCGAGGGCAGGCCTTTCGGTAGGGTGCCGGGGTCCGTTCGCGAACGTGCCCTACCAGTCCGAAGAGAACCATCGATCTTCGGCTTCGGAGACGTCGGCGCTTGACGCACGTGCTCCATCCTGCTTTCCAAAAGCGATGGTTCCGGTGGGATCGGGACTGGACTTCGACCGGCTTTTCGGGCATGATCGGCAGGAAGACGCTCCTCCAAGTGGGCTTGCCGATGTCGGTCGGATGTCGTATGGGATTTCAGTATCGACTTTGGATTGGGTGACCGCGACGGTCGTGCAGGTTGTTCGGGGTATGCGTTTGACGGCGAGCGGAGGGCCGGTTGTTTCCCGGACGTCGGCTGGAGGGCGGGCGTCTGGCTGGAACCGTAGGCTTCGCTTCTGACAGAGTAAGCGGAGCTGCTCTGCGAGGAGATCGAAGGAGTACGTGCGACACCTGGGGAACGAAAGGGCGCGCTGGGTACCACCTGAGACGGGGGCCTCGTCATGCGCTCGACCGTATCGCTGAGCGTCGGAAGAAGCTGGGGTTCGAGATCGCCAAGCTGGCTTTTGCGTCGCGCCCGACCCGCGTGAGGAGAACATTCGAGATACGGTGCGTTGGAGCTGAACGGGTAGAGGTCTTGTTGGCTGTGGGGATAGGGCACGCCTGCCGCGGCGGCAAAGTAGGCGGGAGGAAAGAACTGGGAGGGGGTCGTCGGGGTGCGCAGCGGGGTTCTGGCCATGATGATGGCGGTCTCGCACAAGAGTTGAATTCCAAACTACATGGTCGCCTTGAGCCACTCTACGACCTCGTAGCCCCATCTCTCCCCGTCCCCGTCGCCAGTGCCCAGCACCCAGTTCACGCTCACGTGGTTATGCCCTGCCGCGATGTACGTCTCCCTCACCGACCGACCGACCGCCCAAAACTTGTCCCTCACCTCCTTCTCCATCACCCCCCTCGTCTCCACCCTCAGCCACTCCGGCTCCCGCTCCGCCTGCACGAGCAACACCGCCGGAAACGCGCGCGCATCCTCCTCCCCAAGCGCCCCCCACAGCGCACGCGGCTCCCTCTCCTTTTGCTGCGCCTCCCCCCCAAAATAAAACTTGGTCGGCCCCGTCGTCGCGAACGCCTCCCCGCGCACCCCAAAGTACCACGGACTCCCGCTCAACACCAGCCCCCGCACCCTCAACCCCACCTCCGCCCCCCTCTCCTGCAAACTCGCACGCAGCGGCGGATACAGGTGCAACACGAGCGTGTGCGCAGCCCCCGCAGAGTGCGCCAGTATGAACACGCACCCCGGATCCAGCTCCGTGCGTGCGCTCCCAGGCCCCGTCGCCGCACCCGCCACCTCCCCCGCGTGTCCCGCGACCCACAGGAGCGCATCCCGCAGGTCCTCGGACGCCGAAGGGAAGCGCACCTCGGGCACGAGCCGGTAGTCGGGGATCACCGTCAAGAAGCCGCGCGCGGCGAAAAAGGATCCCAACGCGCGGTACCCCATCTCGTACGGCTCGGGAAACCGTCGCGAGCCGGTGTTGTACCCCCCGCCATAGACGAAGAAGAGCACCGGAAGCTTCCCGTTGGGCGTGGAAAGCGCGGATGCCGCAGGTGGATAGTAGACATCGAGCTGGTCCGGCGCGCATCGGGATGGACAGACTCGGTGCGTGGTATGGCAGGTGGACTTACATAGTGGCGGTTCCTCTGGCCGTACTTGAATTCCTTCCTCTCGATCTTGTCTATTTCTGCTTTTTTCTCGTCCAAGATGGGTATCAACGCAGCCAGCGCTAGTCGATGAGAACACGATCGATCGATCGATTAGCCACGTCCTATTAGTGTCATATACTCACTGGGCATGTTGATCTTGTCGATCGCAGTATCCTTGAGTCCTTGAATCACATCCATCGTAGTAGTGACGAAGCCACGCTGTGGGATCAAAATCAACCCGTGTGGCGATACCGGACTTTCATCATTCAACGTTAGCTAAGAAAGTATACAAGACGATGGCATGCTACAAGTACACGAGTATGCGACAACTATACACACATTGAAACATAAATCGCACGACGAGAGCGAGCATACAGCGAACCAAGAAATACCGGACGAGGCATTCGACGCCTAGATTTTTGACCAAGAAATTTCATTCGATGCGGGCCATCGTTTCTGCCTGCGCGATCAGTAGACCCAAGGGAACCTCAGAATCCACCTCCCAGCACAGCTCTTGAATGAGTACTCGTGATCGTCGGGATTTTTGATAGGCTCGGACGTCGACGAGACCTCGGGTTCACCAGAGTGGCATCGAGCTGGAACTCGGAAACCCTGATACACGACGCACGTCAGCTTCAAGTCTACACGTTTCCGCTCCGCGACTGACGTTCTTACGAAGTCCGCCACCCCATGGCGTTTTACCGATCAGTTGGGCGTCGACTCCTAACCCCCTCTCCGCAAACCCTTGCCAGATATCACACCCGTTCTCACCGCCAGTCAATACCTTGTCCGCTTCGATGATCGCATCTCTGGCATCAAAGAAGCTGGGATAACAAGGCTGCATCTTCATTCCGTTTATCACGAGCTGTAGCAGCAACGTGTTGCCGTGCTTGGGGACGAGAGGGTTCGGTAAACCAGTGTGTGGATCGAACGTCTGTGGTCGGTAAAAGTCGTTGGGTGGAAGCGTCCCGTCAGCATTAGGAACAGGGGGTAAGAGCGTGTCC
>JBBPKY010000719.1:0-14808 GCA_038089495.1 Xerocomellus dryophilus
TTGGGTTTTTTAATTTCTAGGCCCCCCCCCCCCCCCGATCGTTTTGGCGGGTAAAAGCTCGTTCCTGCATTTTTTCTTTGCGCTTGTTTGTTCGCTCTTGTCATTTAATAGGGTGTCTCAACGACGAGTGACGAGAGAGAAAGATGTGCATATGTAAGCGGAAAATTCATCCAAGAAAGTTCGAGCTGCTGAGAAAGGAAGCCCGCGTGACGGGCGAGATTTGAGCTCCGCGCCGACACGAGATTACGCCCTGTACAAAAATGGTAATTACGCCACTATCTCCGTTCCCAGCCCTCCGAACCACAGTAGATAGCAAAAATACACAACAGGGCAAGATAAAAGTGTGATCCAAGGTCTCGGGTGCCCCAAACCATCATGCCCCAACAGTCAGCCCACCAGAAGCTGCTTGCAGCTCTCCAGGAAGGCCGGCAAGCACTAGGTCTTCAAATATTCCTCACAATACTTCAGACAGCAATTCAGGAGGTAAATAGAGATGATACTGATGACTCAGACTCTCAGGCAGGTTCTCATGCTGATGGCCTGCCACCCTCTGATGTGGAAATGTCATCACTATCCTCCCACTCCACCAACACCAACACTCACTCTGACTCTGGCTCTGAGTCTGGGCTTGACTCAGACAATTACCTTTCCGACTTGGACTCAGATGATTCTTGGTTTTCAGGCCTTGACAATTTGGATTCTGTGGTAGACTTCTATGAGCTTACCACAGCTCTCCATGATGAAGTCGCAAAGGCCCATATTCTCAATGCACGCCCTCCTCCTACTCGCAATCCCCAGATTTACCTTCTTGATGAATGGAAGCTCAATCATTTCCATCTTTTCCTACGCAAGCTACGTGTATCTTTTGATGTCTATCTTCAAATCCTGAGCAAGATTCATGATCATCCTGTCTTTGGAAGTAATCCAAATTCACCCCAACTTCCTGTTTCCATTCAGCTTGCTATTTTTTTAAATGCTGCAGGCCACTATGGAAATGCTGCTACATCACAGGATATAGCAGAATGGGCTGGTGTTTCTGTTGGCACAGTTCATAACTGCTATAAAAGGGTTATGATAGCTATTCTTTCCCTTCATCAAGATTTTATTCATTTCAATCTTGCTAATCCATGGGATCAGGAGGACAAGGAAAAAGCACAAGCATATGTTGAGGAGAGGACATGTCCTGAGTGGAGGAGGGGATTTTTGACTGTGGATGGAACTCCTTTCAACCTTTTTCAAAAACCTGGCTGGTATGGAGAGGGGTTTTATGATCGCAAATCAAATTACTCTGTTTCCAATCAGGTATTTTTTAGAAAATGTTTCATTCAATAAATTGACATTATTTTTAGTTGATCATCTTTCCCCACAATCTGTGCATTGTGGATTATGTCATTGCAGTACCTGGAAGTCTTCATGACTCTAGTGCCTTCCAATTAGCAGAGATTTCCAAAACACCTGGGAAATTTCTTCAGCCTAATGAATGGCTCTGGGCTGATACTGCTTATGGTTGTCATCCCTGGTGTATTGTCCCTTTCAAGAAGCCTGCAGGTGGAAACTTGACCAGGGATCAGAAGAAATTCAATTACCATCTATCAAAGGTAAGTGGTTGATTATACTCAAATTTGTTCAAAATTACACATTTTATAGGTTCGGGTGTGATCTGAACACATGTATGGCTCAATCAAGGGTCGATTTCAGTCATTGCGAGAGATTCGGGTCTAGATCCAATCTGAATAACGATGGTAATATGTCAAGTCTTGGATTGCTACATGTTTGGTTCTCCACAATATGACCATTGAAATTGAAGAAGATATGGGGATAGCCCCATCTGCATTTACATATGCAGCCACATATGATGGATATGAAAATGGAGAAGGACATGAGGAGAGAAGGGAGGAGGAGGAAGAGGAGGAAGAGGAGGAAGAGGGGGAAGAGGAGGAAGAGGGGGAAGAGGGGGGACAAGTAAGCAATTGGATTGGATCTGATGGGCAGAGATTCCGGGAACAACTTAAGGCCCAATTGTTGCATCATCTCTAGCCAAAAAAATAGGATTACAACAAGAATGTACATATGGGAATACAAACATGAACTGGATATAACAAGGACATAACTACAACAAAATGATCAACACATTATTGTATACTGCATGGGTTGTAGGTTAGACAACAGAATTTCGAACAGTTACATAGGGTCTTGAGCCTCACCACCTGTGACCCCCTTCTCCATTGCCAGTCTTTGGGTCCTGAGCTGCTCAATCTGCAGTTGTAGCTGCAGGGTGGAGATGTCCTTCTCTTTCATGTCCTTCTCATGCTCCTGGCGCTCACGCTGCAAAAGCAGCTCATGTTCGTGCTTGTCAGTGCACAGATGAGCCCGCTCCTTTACATGCCAAACATTCAACTCATATCGTGCACATTTTTCAGTCTTGTTGTCCTCCGAGGACGACTGCATTTGACTGACAATCTTCTGTGATGCAGCCGCAAAGTCACTGCAGAGTTTATCAGTTGTTGTCTCACGGCCACGTTTTCGTGAAGAGGAGCCGGAGGCAGCCGACGTTGGTTGAGTTGCTGAGGTTGATGAATAGCCTTTTTCGTCTGGATCAGAAAAGAGTGAGTATGAAAGTGATGGTAATGACAAGTTCCGCTTTGAAGCAGTCTGAAGATTCAAGTTGGCGAGGAGGTGTGACGTCGCCGCATCTGAGCCTGAGTCTGAAGTCTCTTCGGGGGTTGCAGCGGTGTGCTGCAAAAATTCACGCAGCGCAGTGTGATGTGAGACCACCGCACGTGGTGCGGTGTGGTGTGAGACTGCCACACGTGGCACGGCGTGGTGTGAAGCCATGACAGCAGGCGTTTGTGGTGCCGCAGGTCGACGGAGTGGTGGTAGGTCATCATTTAAGCAGATAACATGCTGTTGAGCAGCGGGCAAGGTGGATTCGGACCGCAATCTGAAAAGGTCGTCATCGTCGTTGTCATCATCATCAAATCTGAAAATGCTGTCAAAATTGAGTGTGTTGGCTGGATTTTCTCGCCCTTTCCCCTTGTCCTGTGTGGTGATGGATGGGCGACCAGATGAAGTGGAGGGAAGAGACAACCCAGGGGGAAAAGATGACGCAGGGGAAAGAGGCGACGCAGGAGAAAGAGGCGACGCAGGGGTAAGAGACAACATGGGGGCGCGAGATGATGCTGGGAAAATAGATGATGCAGGGGCAGGAGATGATGCCGGAGAGATAAACGATGCGGGGGGAAGAGATGACGCAGGACCATGTGGGGAGGCGCTGGAAAGAGACGAGAGGGGGGGAAGAGATGATGCAGGACCATGTGAGGAGACGCTGGGAAGAGATGAGACACAAGACGAGGGGGGGTTGAAAGACGAGGTATTAGATATTGTTAAGGGGGGAAGTGAGGCTTGGAGACCACCCGAGGGGGACGGGACAGAAAAGTCCGAGTCAAAGGAGTCAGGGGGAAAGAATGATGCTGGGAGACCAGGCGAGGGCAAAGCAGATGAGGCGGGACCAGGTGAAGGGGCATCAGGGACTACAGGACGAGTTGAAAAATGACTGGGGGCCCGGGCGAAAGAGGGACGGAAAGATGAGGTAGCAGACCCGCTTTGCACAGCGTGCACCGGCAGCACTGGCAGTCCAGCTGACGAGGCCTGGGGCTGGCATGCACCAATCTTGAAAAGCGCGGCTGCCTGGCCACCAAAATCTTGAGTAGGATCGGCACTGCCGTAGACGAGGTTGTACACCGGGTTTTTCTTCCACCATCCATGAAGATCCTTGAACCAAGGGAAGCGCTCTGTGATCATGGCTGAAAAAGTAAGCTGTAAGTACACACTTGTACAGTACTGAACAATGCACCGATTAAATTTTTTCCTGAGTCGTCCTTGAGTAGATCTTCATAAGTTCGTCCTGCTCCGGTCCCTGTAATCACCGCTAGCTCGCTGCGGTACCTCTTCCGAAGGCTACAGACATTGATCAATATTTTTAGTTGAATAATGTAGCTACTCACTTTGCCAAATGTCGTTCAACCGCAGGAACAAATTGCGATGGATCTGCTTGACACACACCACGAAATTCTGCAGTTTCATCATGCAAAAAGATAGCCTGAGCGAGTGGAATATAAACTGCTTTTTTTGACTGGGAGTTGGTCTCCTTGGGTCGGCCTTCCTTGCGTGCGGCTTGGCTCGAATCTGCAAAAAGTTTCAGGCGTTCGGTAGGGTGGGTGTTGCACCACTCAATAAGGCGATCCGTTCGACTGGAAAATTGCCATTCCCACTGGACAGTGGGCTTGCGCTGCTTGTTCGAAGGTCCTGGCATTGGGGCTAGATGGCGGTGGGAGACGAAGGGAGACGTTGGACGTTGGGTATACTGACAACGTTGGTGCGGTGAGGCAGTGCCGCATGCTGGCCGGCCAACTACCGGACTTTACCGCTGCCGTTGCTGTGCCGCTTCGTCTGGGAAGTTTCTGGCACAACTTTCATGCTTACATATGCACATCTTTCTCTCTCGTCACTCGTCGTTGAGACACCCTATTGATCACCCCTTTATGTATCCACCTGGCCTCTTTATACATGTCTCACTGTGTGACAGGCACTTACTGTATTATGGGTCCTCAATCACTCACTCCCGCCATATCCTCCAGTGAGTATTTTGGTGCAATTTCTGCTCAGAAGTACTAATGGTCGTGCTTTGGACTGTGCACTGTGGTAGACAGGCATTTTGTTTCGATTGGGATATAATAATGCATCTGTCAATTGTGTCATATGACATGGTTTCTGTGAGCGCTTGTGCTCATGACATTGCTGGCGACACAGAACCATTATTTGTTCCTTCTCATTGATCTCAAGAGGTTGAAGACTTGAATGCTTCACACTCCGTGGCCAAGGACTGCCTCAGTGATAACCTTCACATTATTTCTAATTAGAGATGTACACTAGGGTTTCCGGCTGATGTTTGACTTGGAGAGAATTAACTGCTTTCTTAATCAACCAGATGTTCACCTGCAGCCATTGGCATCCGAGTCAAGTGCTGGGTCTTCAAGAGCTTTCTGCATCAGTAAAACACTAGTTTTCACCCAGACCCACAGACCCACAGACCTGTACAGACCTGTACAGACCTAGAGAAATTCCCTACTGTATAGACTATTTGTTGTCAATTTGTTAACTAATATCAGTGCAGGTTAAATGTGCATTAGTGGCTTGTGAAAAAGTGTGGTTAAGGGATAGCAAAGATGTACTAAAAAGTGTACTAAAAGTGTACTAAAAATGCGGTCAAAAAATGTAGCAAAAATGTAGCAAAAGAGTCTAGCAAAAGTGTACTAAAAATGCGGTCAAAAAGTGTAGCAAAACTGCAATGAATATATGGTAAGCCAGCATAGCAAAATGGTAGTAAAAATGCGGTCAAAGAGTGTAGCAAATGTGTAGTAAATGTGTGGTGAGAAGGTGTAGCAAAAGTGTAGTAGAAATGTGGTCAAAAAGTGTAGCAAAAGTGTACTAAAATAACAGCAAAAAAGGGATGTTGATGACTAAGCAGTCCAGAAAGCGCCACATCATCATATTCGACTTGTTCTTCCTCACTACCACCACCCCCATCCCTTTGCTCTCTCTCTGTGCCTTTGCTCTCTGCTCTCTTGTCTCTCTCTTTGCTCTCTGCTCTGCTCTCTGCTCTCTCTCTGCTCTCTGCTCTCTGCTGTCTACTCTGCACTCTCTGGACTGGACTGGACTGGTCTCTATCCTCTGCCTTGTGAGTCATATCCCCTTTGTTTTTTTTTTTTTTTTCCCTCTGACTCACTACCATTCTTTCCCCTCCTCTTTCCTCTTTCCTTTTCCTCTTTCCTCTCCTTTTCCTTTTGTATGTATGTATTGTATACTTGTACTTTGTGCTTGTACTGTAGTTGTATTAGATGTAATAAATTTGGTTTCTATCACTATCTTGTAAGAGTGAAAATGCAAGAAAAAATGAGTATGTTTGCAAGTCTGTATTAATTTTGTACAACTCTGTACAGCTCTGTACAGTTTTATAGGTGGGTACAGACCTACAGAATTTTATGATGTACAAATCTGTACAGGTCTATATAGGTCTATATACTGTAGACTCCATACAGACCTGTACAGACAGTAACCTGGCTGTAGCTCTGTGAACTATACAGCATTGTACAGAGCTGTACAGATCTGTACAAAGGGGGTTGTTTTACAGATGTGATGGGCCAGGGTTGTCTTGCCTGATTTCCATGACAGGCAAGGAGTGCATGTCACCCTGGTGAGTATGACGAGAAAATTAAGCATGACCAATATGCTCCAATACGTTGAAGTCGAAGTATACTAGTACCAGAAACTGTCAGTTGATCTCGTGTTCATGTCCATACCCCAAGTCACTGATCTGATCCTGATACTTCCGACAGGTGGAATATTCAGCTGAACGACCGCTCAAACCATCAGAGCAATCGAAATGCCTTGCGCATTTATAAACTTGTCCTGATGAGCATGACTCAGAAGCTCTTACTGTTCTATTCCTACACATGAGTTAGCCTGTTGTTTCAACTCATGAGCCTCGTGATGACAAAAAAGGAAAAAGAAAGGCTGGCAATGATGATGACTTGCCCAGTCAGTCACCCTCCACAAAGACCCCAACCTCTGAGACTGTCTTTGAACATGGACATAGTGTTGCCACAACTCAGCTCGGCTCAACTCAACTCAACTCATACTGACTTTTAATTCAGTTAGACTAACTGTTTATGTTAAGTCGTTGCCATCAGTTTGGCTCGACTATGTTACAGTAACTGCCACAGCAGGTTACAGTTGAGGTGCAATTGGAACCGACTAGAACAGTCGGTTAGCTAGCCATAGTCGGTTTCAACTACAGTAAGATTTGTGGCTCGGCATTGCTCAATAGTGCTACCTGAGTGTGATTGCATACAGTAACTACATACAAAACAATATCAGATAATGACATGGTCCTAATTGCACATACTGTACAGAAGCATAGCATGCTGCCCGACAATTGACATATCAAGACTGAACAAAGACATTGTCATGTTGATGTTTTGTGGACACTACCACTGTTGTAGTCTTGTACTATGCCGAAGTGGTACAGATTTTAGCCTAGCAAGTGGATCACACCATGTGTGTGCACCTCTGTTTAATTTGACTAGGTTAGAGTATATTTGCTATGAAACGATCCTGGTACTTACTGTTGGCAAGGCATTTCCTCGATTGTTTTACTCTTTGTCTCGCCGTCCAGAGTGAAAATGATGGGTTTGGATGACAATGCATTGAGCATTGAAATGGGGCTGTAGGAATCAGAGACAGTGAGTAATGATGGCTCCGCTACGGCACTTGTGGCATTCTCGAGAATAGTGTGAAGGTAGGAATAATTGGGCTTTTGCGTAAAGGCAAGACTGCATGCATGGTTGAGTATCATGGTGAGTACAATAGGAATGTTGAAAGACCTAGAAACCGCTAAGAAAGTCTGCTTGTGGTGGAAAGTGGCCAAGGGAAAAGGACTTCTGCCATCCCCAGTGAGCCAGGAAAGTGATCCATGATGTAGGAAGATGAGGGAGTACACAAGGGATTCGATGTCATCCCGACATCCCAGTTGCAGACCACGATGGCTGTTGAGCGAAGCGAAGGCAGGAGTACTGACAAGGGACAAATTTTCTTCCATCGGAATGTGAATGTGAGAAGATGGATCATGGTACTTCTGCACTATGCTGAAGTCAATAAGGTAGAAGGTATCCTGTGAGTCTCCAACACCCATCAGGATATTGTGTGGCTTGACATCTTGATGGATAAAGTTGCATGAATGAACGTACTCAAGACGAGTGGTCTATTTGTCACCAATCAGAAGAAGATGCCCCCGTCATGGTTGTCTCAATGAGTTAAACTGACCAATTGAGCCCCAATTTTTGTGACATAAGGAAGGCTCAATGCCAATGACTGCAGGAAGAAGTTGTGCAAGGAGGGTCTGAGGCTTTCCAGAACCATGGCATAATAGCTTCCTTCTCTCCCTAGCCAAATAGGTTGTGGTAGCCCAGGAATTGTATCAACTTGAAGTTCGTGGAGGATTTCATACTTGTTTTCCAAGTATGAGATGCAAGTATTGTCACAGTGTTCTAGCTTAATGGCAAATTGCTGGCCAGTGAATATGTCCAGTGAATGGTATACAACAGCTTCAATGTTCAGGGAAAAAATGAATATCAAGTCCTGGTGAAGAGGAGCGACTTACAATATGAGCCTGTTCCCAACTTCTCCCCAATCTGGTATCTCCTATCCACACACATAACTTGGGCCTCCTGGCCCATGCTGTACGATTTTGAAGAAAACTCACGATATGATAAAAAGACTTGTGCTGCGCGAAGTTGCCAGTGGCTGATCAAGATTTCCAGTGTCATTTTTGGATAGATAAGCTTGTCGATAGTATCACTGTCATTGTTGCTCGTAAAGATTTCTCACTGGTGACCTTCTCTTCCTACAGTGTCCATGTCACATCCCATTTTTTTAAGATTCCGATGAGGCACAAAACCTTTTCCACTTTCATTGTAGAGCCACAAAAACACTTAGATCAGTGATCACCTGATTTCCAAAGCTCCAAGGTACTATTCTGGTAAGTTGAGAGTGCTTAGGGCTATACCGTGCACCACATCACGTCAACTCACAACCACCATGTCTGTTATAGCTGAGCATGTCTACTCCCCTTTTTCTATTATTTCGAGCAGCTTGCACAGTCACTGTTATGAGGCTGCTGTGGCACTGAGAAACCAACCGGCTTCAGTGGGATATCATATTCAATCATCGACAAAGAGAGCCACTCAACTGAGTCCGCTTACCAAACCCCCATCCAAATCATCCTTGGCAAGTTGTGAGGAACGTGAGCTTTCATCTGAGGTAGGAGTCCTCCTCTGCAAGTTTTTATGTTTATTTGAAGTGGCTGAACTCTTGAGGTCAGGTAAGCTGGACCAGGAATTCACAGCAATGGTGGCAGTTTGGAATCAGTCCTAATAATGCTCAAATAGTGAAATTCGTGAAAGTCATCCAATATCTCATCCAAGGAAAGGATGAAAGAGATGGGACTGATACAATGATCAAGTTTTGTACTTCCTGTGTGGTTTTCGGCACCGCTAATAAGTACTACTGATTTGACAGACTTTTGATCAAGTGAGCCTCCAGAAATATCAAGCTATAACCCAGATTATGGAGTCAAATGTCCTTGCAAAGAAGCTGAGGTGTGTTTCCTCCTGTTGTATGCATAAATCAGCTGACTCCCAATAGATTGATACACATCGTGTTTGAAGGCATTCTTATTGTTGAGTTGCCAAGATCAGCTCACAAAGTACTGTTGAGTGAGTTAAGGGGTGCATTCACTCCACTCATCAAACAGATGCCTTACAACAACACACTCATCCATCCCTCAGTGGAAATAAACCTGTCACTCAAATCATCATCTGGCGATTTCAATGCAACACCAGACTTTTCCATATGTCTTGCACGTCTGTCTGGAAGGCGGTTGAAACCTGAGTTTGTATGTATCAGCAAATGCATGTTTTCTCAAGACAAAGAAACACTTCTTAAGAAACTTCAGCTTGAAGTCAATGCATGCTCAGAGATCACGATGGTGGTGATGATCATCCTCACAGAAACGAGTCCATATCACTCTTCTA
Organism: Xerocomellus dryophilus; assembly: GCA_038089495.1. NCBI lineage: Eukaryota > Fungi > Basidiomycota > Agaricomycetes > Boletales > Boletaceae > Xerocomellus > Xerocomellus dryophilus. Next base: position 9,651 of record JBBPKY010000719.1, read on the forward strand.
AGGAAAATTTGACTGCATGGCACACCTGCTGCTGCCACTCCAAATGTAGCTCCTTCAAAGAGTTTCTGGATATGGTTGAGATCATGGACAAAGACTCCAAATGGCTTGGGCCTGTCATGGTTGCTGATCACATATGGTGCCATGTATTGAATGTCGACTATTATGTCTGGGTCAAGGATGGGGAGAAAAAGATCAATATTAGTGCACAGAGCAGTGGGATGGTGGTGGTGCATGGTGTAAGTGGCACCATGGATGCCACAAGGCTTGTGACTAATGATCTATAGATGCTGTTCCCAAAGATCAACATGGATATGGTGGATGTTGTGATCCATCGACTACTGAAGATTAGAGATGCAATGGTTCAATTCAGCAAGAGACTTGATCCCCAGGCAGACACGAGCCTCCTTTCAGCAATGGATGTCCTGTGGGGCTTCAACTGGAGTCAGTGTCAGGTGAGGATCGCAAATGCAGCTGAATGCATGGTACATGAGCAGTTCGAAGACTGATACTTGGCATGCTTTAGGGGAACCAATGCTCCATTGAAGATGTTGACACCTGTGGCGACTATGACACCACCACTACATCTCGGTCCTCAGACTCTTCACAGACCTCACTCTCCTCAAAGACCCCACCTCTCACTCATGCTAGGAGTCGGGTGGCCCAAGGTGGCCAGTAGAGTTGCAATGGGCCACCACTATTCCTGACCCCTCAGCTGATTAGCAATGGAATCTGGACCAAAGGATCTTGGCATTACTGGATAAGTTGCAAGGATTCAATGGATTTGTAGAACTTTGCTTTCCCTCGTTACGTTGATATTTCCTGCCCTGTCTGTCTTGTACATCGTGACCGCTGTTTTATGACATTCCTGACTCGTCTGCTGGTTAGTAATGGAATCTGAACTGAAGGGCATTACTGGATAAGTTGCAAAGATTTAATGTGTCTACAGAATTTCCAAGTCGCATTCTTGACAGTATTCAACCATAAGTTGAATAGTTCTGGCCAGGACAGTTCTGACCTTGGAAGTGCCAGTACCATTCCGGAACTGGTTCCGGAACTTTTCCCATGCCATTCCAGACTCAGAACCACCAGTACCATTCCAGAACTGGTTCCAACATTTTTCCCGTGCTGTTCTGGACTTGGAACCACTGGAACCATCATGGCATGTTTCGCTTAATCTTTTGACTCTCTTTGCTTATCCTATTTTATGCTTGGCAAGCTTTATTCAGGTTCATCGTTACAATATTACACATCACATAATGCAAGTATACCTTTGCCCATAGTATATATGTCTCCACTATAGTTACATGCACCTCAGTCATCTCTGCCTGTCTTAGACAGCAGCTGAGGTGAGTTTTCTTTCTACTTAGTTGTTATACCTAGCTAATGTACTATAGCATTGGGGATTTCTGCCTCTTTGTTAGATTCTATCAGGTTATGAGCCCTGTTGGCGCAAGCTAACGGTAACACTCAGTGACGACTCAATCCTATCTCACACGTCCCTCAGTGCATACCAGTTCTTCTCAGAACTCACTTCCAGCTCACCTGGAACCCATACTCTTCATCTGCATCATGTCACCCTTAGACATACCTCGCTCAGAAGAAATCCTCACTGGACCAAACAATTATGAAATCTGGAAGGTTCAGATCTCGGTAAAACTCTGAGCAGAAAAAGTTTTCAGTGTAGTCTCAGGGACTGACATAACCCCTGTGGTGTCAACCCTCGTTACCGCTTCTGACGTTCAAGCATGGCAGGAACGTGATGAGAAGGCTCATGGCATCATCCAGCTGCGCATCTCGGATGCCCTCCTCATGAAAACACATAAGGAGACCAGTTCCAAGGCACTCTTTGATGCCCTCATCAAACTCCATGAAACCCCCAACATCTCCTTCACCTTCTATCTTTTCCAACAACTCTTCAGCAGCATGTGGGATGGGACCTCTGCCGTCTCTGAACACATCTCCACAATTTATACTGTTGAGTCTTGCCTTGCCGGAATGAAATACTCTGTGGATGACAAAGTCCTCTCCTTCATCCTCCTCAATTCCCTTCCAAATACTCCAGAATGGGAAATGTTCAAATCGTTTGTTGTCAATATGGTGGAAGAGAGCAAACTCACATTTGACTCTATCAAGACCTGGATCACTTCCAAAGACTCCCAACTTTACCCTTCTGGGCATTCTGAGTCAGCCATGAAAGCCTCCTGGGCCGGAAGCTTCAAACCGTCAACACGTCCCTCAAACACCAACACTTGGTATGAACACCACCTCTCTTCAACCCACAACACCACCGATTGTAACACTTACAAGAAGTGTGTGTCAGAACTACAGAAGGGTGGATTCAGAAAGACAGAGAAAGGAAAGGATAAGGCGAATGTGGTTGAGGGCACACCGGATTCACTGGAAAGCACAAACTTAGCTAATGAACATGTATCCCATTCCGAGTCGGCAATGCAATGGATTCATGCTTACTTGTCATCCCAATCTGAGGACAGTGGGAGCAACACCCTAATAATTGACTCTGGAGCATCATCACACATCGTCCCTCATTGTTCCTGGTTCCGAACATACCGACCATTACAACCTCCTCGTCCAGTAACTCTTGGAGACAACTCCACTATCATGGCCATAGGAATCGGCACAGTACCACTTATCTCCAAAGCCTCTGGAACCACTTATGAAATAGTCCTCTCAAATGTCCTTCTAATTCCTGAGTTCCGAATTTCTCTTATTTCAATAAACTGGCTGGCCTCTGCCAGCCTCTCTACTACCTTTCCAGCAGGTTCCGACATGTGCTATGTTTGGAAGGACTGGAACACCATACTTGTCGCTACTCACAAGAATGGACTGTATTATGCGAGAGTTACTCCACACAACCAAAAGAAAGCCACACTAGCCACTGTGGACATCAACCTATTACATAGACGCATGGGCCACATCTCCACAAACCACATGGTGAAATCTGAGCAACTCCAAGGGATAGATACACTTGTTGGCACGCCCACATTTTGTGAAGCATGTGTCCTTGAAAAGATGAGGAAACTACCTTTTGAATTCCAGGAACAACCTTGCACCGCTCGCCCACTTGAAATGGTTCACACAGATGTTGGAGGTCCTGTAACTCCAAGATCCCAAGAAGGCTATAGATTCTGGATTGTCATCATGGACAACTTCACTCATTTCCCTTGGGTTTACTTCATGAAGCACAAAAATAAAGCACTACAGATTTACAACCAATGGAAAAAGAACGTTCAAACTGTGTTCCGGTCGGAAGTAGGCCAGGAGGACCATTCCGAATCCTATGTCAAATGGATTTGCAGTGATGGAGGAACCGAATATGTCAACAAGGCATTCCGGGACCAACTCAAAACTGATGGGACACTTCATGAAACATCTGCCCCATATACGCCAGAGCAAAATGGGTTGGCAGAAAGAATGAACCAAATATTATCCACTCTTGCAAACACAATGCTTGAGGAGTCCAAACTTCCCAAATCCTTCTGGGCTGATGCAATGGCCACAGCTGCCTATGTTACTGCACGAAGTCTAGCCTCTGGAATTGATGGAAAGATCCCATATCAAGTACTCTTCAATCAACAGGTTGACCCCACTCTCTTCTGACCCTTTGGATGTCCAGCGTATGCCTATATACCAAAGGAAAAACGTGGAGGAAAATTCCGACCACATGGAAAAAAGTGCATCATGATTGGATACACATATGGACAACAAGCCTACAAGCTCCTGGATATAGAGCGTTGAACCATTATCTCCAGCCAACATGTCACTTTTGATGAGACCAGAACCATCCCAGAAGCGGAATCAGCCCCATGGAAGGGCCCCACTGTTGAGGAACAGTGGGAGGGTTTGCTTCCAGAGCACCTCCATCAACCAGAACACAACCATGATGATGATGATGATGGCCAACATCCACCTGATCCTAGGCCAGTGGGAGCTCAAAATATGGCTGAGGCAAATGTCCCAGAACGACCAGTGAGCCCTGTTATCCAAGAGCTTGCTGACCACCTTGCACAGCTTCGCCTAGATGTTCCACCAGATATTCCAGCAGCTCCAGCAGTCCCAGTAATTCCAGCTCCTGTTTCAAGGGATCTGGATCCCATTCCGATGGCTCCAGCTCCAGATCCAGCTCCTGAGCTGGTTCCGGCACCAGCACCAATTCCAGCCCCAGCACAGATTGTGGCTGGTGTAAGGCATAGTGGTCGACAACGACAACCAGCAAACAAAAACAAGGAGTATCAATATACACTGGAAGAAGAGGCTGAAAGACGTGCAAACCATAAAGAACATGAGGCACAGCCACAGGTTCTGGAACCGGAATGTGCTTCCGACTCGGAACCACCAAATCAACCTGCCAAATCTCTGGAAGAGGAACTTGATATTCCTGGAGCATTTTCTGCATCCATTGAGGACTTTATGTTTGCTAGATCTGCACATTCCAATCCTGATGAATCCCTTCCCAGAACACTCAAGGAAGCTTACTCGGGAGCAGAAGTAGAACTATGGAAGTCGGCAGTGGAGGAAGAACTCTAAAGTCTAAACTCCAACCATGTCTATGAAACTGTTCTCATTCCAGAGGGGGTCACTCCAATCACCTCCAAGCCAGTCTTCCACATCAAACAGGACCAACATGGAAATGTGGAATGGTACAAAGTTTGGATTGTCACATGCAGCTTTACTCAAAAGGAAGGTGTGGATTATCAGGAAGTCTTTGCCCCAGTAGCAAATCTTGATTCCGTTCGCATCCTAATTGCCTTGGCTGCAAAACATGATTTGGAGTTAGATCAAATGGATGTCTCAACAGCTTATCTCAATGGAGAACTGGAGGAAGACCTCTACGTTGTAGAGCGCGGTGCGTCTCTATGGTTATATCCACCCCTTTTTATATTTTTGGATGCTACTTATTCTCGTGTTTACCTTTTCCCGAGCGTGTTGTTACTTAGACTGCCGCTAGACCGGTACTAGACCGATACTTCGACTAGTCCGCGTTAGCCCGGTCAAGATCTACCTATTGGCACATCGGTTTCATTTACCTTTCATTTATTTGACTAGACTTCATCTTATCCCCGTCCTATTTGTTCACTTTGCATCGATCATTTCTAGCTTTCTATTTTTGGTAACACCGAGCGCCGGTCCGAAACTTCGG
>JBBPKY010000720.1:0-14806 GCA_038089495.1 Xerocomellus dryophilus
AGTCTTGGGCATACCCAGACTATAAAGCTTTGTACCTTGTAGATAGAATGTCACTTTTGGTTGGATTCTTGAACTGCTCGAACCACTCATCCTCTGCACTGTCTACTGATCCACCGTACCGTTCACTGTCACTGTCTACGTCCCTCACATCTTTTCTTCTTCCGTTCTCACCTCGGACTACTGGTCTCACATGCTGGACTACCTCCGGACTATTGTCTCCCTTGGCGGAATCGGTCTCAGACTTCCCCACTTCTTCACCCTTACCTCGAGTCCCTTTAGGGGCGAAGTATCTCGCCTCCCCCTTTTCTCACTTTGACAGCCTAGGGCTAGTGAGGTTCCCCACTCCTAGTCCTTCCAGCCATCCTAGCATCTTTACAACTAGAGCCCACCGTGAGGGACTCACCCAAGGGTTCCAGGAGAAGTCTATGACCGACTGCCCAATGCCAAGAACTTGAAAATCTTCTTTGACAGTTCCAAACTTTACAGATCAGCCCCGATAACTCGCTTCTGTTTCGGCTGGTCGCTTCTAGTGAAGCTCGACACAACCGATCTGATCTCCCTGAGATATCAGAATTAGAGTTTAGCCCATCGACGGACAGCAATCTTGACCTGTCAGCCACCAGTCAATCTGATTGGCTGAGCGCTCCGCCATTCCATCCCCTCCTTCCCGATTTAGGTGACACAGGTGACACACAGCTGCCAGCATCTGTACACACATCAGAGACCCAACCTCTTGGTGACAGCCCCGATCAGGAAAATTTAGCCAATGAAGTGAACCTAAGCAACTTCGTACCCGAAGTGTATATCCATTCGACCCCACGACAACCATTGGGGGAGTCACACCTCACCTCCCAATTTTCTTCACCGCTTTCACCTCTCACTCCAACTCCCCCCTCATTGTTGTCTTTCTGACTCAATCCCTCCATCGCTCTCCTATCTTCTTGACCACTCCAGACTATCACTCCGGACTACACCAGTCTCGCAAAACAGCCCTTCCGCTCAAGCTCAACCTGCTGCTTACCGTCCCAGACTGTTGTCCATGACATCCAAAGCTATCCTTTCTCATACTCCGAATGCTACTAACCCACTAAAACCTCCTGCTCTAAACCATCCTATGGCTAATCAAGCTCCCCAGATGCCACTCCACGGTATCCAGAACATCCCAAAGTTTGACAGGAAGATCCCAGCCTTGTTGCCGTGCTTCCTCGAGGATGTCAACATCCTCGGCACGGCAGCTGGTATCTCCGCCCTGGAGAAAATCTGTGCTGCCATCAGGTATGCTGACCTCAAAGAGGCAGAGGGCTAGGAGCTTCTGGACGAAGCCACCGCTAACCCACTGGACTGGGGCAACTTCGTCCAAGCAGTCAAGAAACTATATCCCGGTTGTGAAGGAGCTAACCAGGGAATACCAGTGCAAGTTCTTGAAGATCGCCTGGATCCTCATCAACAGCCACAAACTCTTGGAGCTAGACTGAGATGCCCTGTTCATGTCCGGTCTACTGGCCGACCTTGAAACCCAAGTCCGCCAGCAGCTGCTCATCACCAAATCCACTCACCATCCCTCTGATCCATATCCTATCAATGACATCGTCGATGCTACCCAGTTTCTTCTCACCGGTTCTGCCCTCCACCCTCTTGTAGCGGCTTCAGCAGCTACCACACAGCCCGCTCAGCCCTACTATCTGGCTTGGGCAGCACCCATACCAGCACCTGTAGTTCCACAGACCGTCACACCAACTGCTGCTCCGGTTGTCAAGCAGGAGCAGGTCAACGTCCAACGTACCACCTGCCGGGACTGCACCTTCTGTGCGGATCTGTCGCATTTCATGGGTAATTGTCCCCATGTAGAAGGTTATATCCAGGCCGGGAAAGCCAGCTGAGGATCCAACGGTCATTTGTATCTACCAGACGGCAAGTGCATTCTGCCTGTCCAGGGGACCCGATGTCTCCAAGAGTGCCTAGACCGACTGCCCACGCTGGCAGCAGTCTCTTCTTCTGTTGTCACTGCCGGTCTATTCTCTGTAACGGACTCATCCACTAATGCTATACTAGACATTGAACCATCAGTCTTCATGACCCCGGTCAACCCAGACTTGGATGACGAGTCCGATCCTGTGTTTGCTGACCCCGAGTTCCAGCCTTACCTAGCCAGCACTTGGGCCGCTTTTCAAGCTGACAAGAAAGACAAGGGGAAGCAAGTCCGATTCAATGGTGTCAAGATGCTGGCCCGAAAGACTGGTCGTCCCAGCCCTTGCGCTGCCTCCGTCGAGGAGGAGGTCATCTCTTTGGCAATCGAGGCCATGCGGTCTAAGTCGGCAGGACCTCCTAAGACCTTCATCCCAGTCGTGTCAAGACTGGCTACTCCGTCATCATCTTCATCAAACACTACTCCATTCTGTGCTGACCCATCTAACAATTCATCATCATTCAACCCCCAAGGACAATTTAGGTACTCATTCCCCCTCGAAGATGAGACCGCTCTGAAGCATCTCTTAGACCAGGTCCTTGCGACCACGGTACTGGTACCCGTCTGGGAGCTTATTGCCATACATAGCTCCCAACATACACAAGCAATTCAAGGACATAACCACGGCTAAGCGTATCCCCATCACTACTAACACCGTACAGGTCAATGAACTCGCCGGACATGACCCCGGTGCGGTAGACCGTACCTTTGGTGACTGCATGCACCAGAGTGACGATGGTCTTATCATAGCTCACCACTCTGTACCACTTTGGTCTCTAGAGGCCAAGATCATCAGTACCAGCCAGTCTATTCTCGGAGTCCTTGACTTGGGCTCCGAGATTGTCACCATGCCTAAACGGATGTGGGAAGACCTCGGTCTACTGGTCTGGTCAGACCATGTCATGATGATGTCGAACGCTAACACTAGTACCGAGTCTACCCTTGGAGTTGTTGAAAACCTCCACCTCGATTTTGGAGCAGGCAAGGTTTGTCTCCAGGTGCAGGTAGTGCCCTACGCCAATTTTGATTTGTTACTTGGCCGTCCATTCCATTGCCTCCTTAGTGCTTCCACCGAGGACTTCCCGGATGGCTCTCAGACCATTACCCTTCGGGATCCAAACTCAGGAAAGGTGTATAAATTACCCACCTGAGCATGGACTGAAGGCTGTCCGCATTGCTGCCACAGTCTATTTTGTTCTAGTCATCAGCCCGTCATCAAGATGGGTTTTTAGACATCAATGATCCACCGAGAGGTCAGGGAGAGCCCCATTTATGCTTATCTTCTTCTCCCACCATATGCCTTGCCACTTCGTGTATTCCAGACTCATCCCTTTCATCTCTGTCTCCTACCTATAGCATCCTTTCCTCTACTCAGTCGGTCCTATCTCCAGCACATATTTCTGCCCTCAATGATACCTTCTCTTTCAATTCCATCTCCCATTCCCTTGCTTACAAGCCTGTAGCCAAAAAGGTCCAGTCGATCCTGGCTCCTCTCAAGGAGGAGTACCAGGTACTCCGCTGGCTACCTGACGATCCCCTTGCTGGACTCATACCGTTACCCACTCACCCCCCAGTCTTCGTGCTGGGAACAAGATTCACACAGGAACGCACCAATGCGCTTGACCTCGACCCAGCCAAATGGCTGTGGCCTGAGGAAGTCAAGTTAGTCTGGTGGATAGTCCGCAACCACGAAATGGCTTTCACTTGGATTCCAACTGAGTGGGGTCGTCTAGACGAACGGTACTTTCCACTGGTGAAGATACCAACTGTTCCACATACTCCGTGGATACTCTGCAATATTCCTATTCCCCCATCGTCTTGGGATCAGGCAATCCAAATCATCAAAGACTGCATTGCCTCTGGTGTGTACGAACCGTCCGCCATGGCATACCGGTCTCGCTGGTTCTGCATGCTCAAGCAAGATGGCAAGACGCTCCAGCTCGTTCACAACCTCCAACCTCTCAATGCTGTCACTATCCGGGACTCTTCAGTCCCCCCGTTTGTGGAGCAGCTAGCCAAGTTGTTTGGCGGGTACGTGGTCTATGGTATGAGGGACCTGTTCGCAGGCTATGACCAGTGCCCACTGTACATGGACTCTCAGGATATGACCACCTTCAATAGTCCGCTCGGACCTCACTGTCTTACTACTCTTCCGATGGGACATACTAATGCCGTTCAGATCTACCAAGCTGATATGGCATTCATTTTACAGGACGAGATTCCCCACCATACAATGCCGTTCGTCGATGACCTTCCGGTCAAGACCAAGATGACTCAGTATCAGAGACCGGATGGCTCCTATGAGACCATCCCGGAGAACCCAGGTATCTGGAAATTCATATGGAATCATCTAACCGTTATCCATAGGATCCTACAATGCCTGCAGAACGTGAATGCCATGGTCTCTGCCAAGAAATTTGTACTTGCTGCCCCGGACGCTACCATCATTGGGCACAAGTGTACCTCCAAAGGACGTGTTCCACATGAGGCTAAATTCCAGAAGATCAGGGATTTGCCGGAGTGTGAGAACTTGATGCAAGTCCGTGGGTTCCTTGGGACCTGCAGAGTGGTTCGTATTTTTATCCGAAACTTTGCTGTGATCGCTAGACCGCTCGTCAGACTAACCCACAAAGATGCCCCCTTCGAATGGGGAGACACACAGCACAATGCAATGATTTGTCTGAAGGACAAAATCATTAAGTCCCCTGTGCTTCGCTGCCTGGACTATAAGTCCAGCTGAGAGGTTGTCCTCGCTGTAGACACCTCGGTCATTGCAGTCGGCTATATTCTATCGCAAGAAGGTGAGGATGGCAAACGCTATCCGAACCATTTCAGCTCCATCAGCCTCATGAGCATCGAAAGCTGGTATTTCCAGGCAAAGCTCGAGCTGTTTGGACTGTTCCGGTCTCTCTGGGCAGTCTGTGTTTTCATCTTTGGAGTCACTAACCTCATTGTAGAAATGGACGCAAAGTATGTGAAGAGTATGATCAATAACCCAGATTTACAGCTGAATGTGACCATCAACTGGTGGATCACTGGTATTCTTTTATTCCATTTCGAAATTCGCCATATTTCAGCAGATTGACATACCGGTCCCAACAGACTATCACGCCGTCCTCCCTCTGATGACAATCCTCCTGAGGAGGATGATTTTAAGGACTGGTTGGACGATTCATACTCATTTTCTGTTACCTTACTGAACGATCAGACTTTACCATTCTCCGCTACACCGGTGCCTGCACATGTCTGTCCACACTTCCCTTATGCTCCATTCTTGTTTCCATCCACTCCAGAGTTTGCCCTCCTTTTACCCTTTCTGGTTTCGTAGTCTTACCTTTCGTTTGTTTCCATTTTTACTTTGCCCGCTACTGAGCTGGTCACTGACCCAGACTCTCCTTCTATTCCCTGGTCTGCGAAGGCCCTTGCCAGGGAAGCCTGGATTCGTTTGATCCACGGCTTCCTTGATACCCGCACTCGTCCTGCTGACCTCTCTGATGCAGAATTCCAGTCGTTCGTCAATTCGGCGACCAAGTTTTTCCTGCTCTATAGCTCCCTATGGTGCCAGGAACTCCACGGTCGGCACCAGCTGGTGGTACCGGAGCACCGATGGTACGGACTGATTAAGGAGGCCCATAATGACCTCGGACACAAGGGTGTCTTCACAGTCTGGACTCAGTTACTCCTCTGCTTCTGGTGGCTGATGCTAATTGACAATGTTAAATGGTTCATCCAGACCTGCCACGAGTGCCAAATCCACCAGACTCGTCAGTTCCATATTTTCCCGATGGTACTGGTCATCAGTGGCTTGTTCCACAAGGTCCACCTAGACATGATGGTCATGCCTCAGTCTGCTGGGTACTGGTATATTGTCCAAGCTTGCTGTGCCTTGACCACTTACCCCAAGTGGCAGATGTTGTGTTCCGAAAATACTACCACCCTCGCCTCTTTTATTTTTGAAGATATCCTTTGCCACTGGGGTCCCCTGGCCGAGATCGTGACTGACAATGGCCCCGCATTTGTGCAGGCTCTGGATGTCCTTGTGGACCAGTATCAGATCCAGCATATCCACATCTCCCCCTATAATTCCCAGGCGAACGGTGTGGTTGAACGGCATCATTTTGATGTCTGGGAGGCCATCATCAAAAGTAAACCCGGGGGGGAGTCTCGCTGGCATACTGCCACTCACTCGTTTTTTGGGCCGAGTGCATTACCGTGCTCCGGTCTACCGGTTTGTCTCCATATTTCATGGTTCATGGTGTCGAGCCACTCTTTCCCTTTGACCTCACCAAGGCTACATTCCTTGTCCCACCCCCAGATACTGAACCCCTCTCTCTGTCCAGACTGATTGCTTGGAGAGCCCGCCAACTCCAAAAGCATCAGGAGGACTTGGAGTCAATCCACGAGCATGTCCTCAAGGCTCGATTCGAGTCCGTCAAACACTTCGAGGCCGCTTTTAAGAATCAGATTAAGGACTTCAACTTCTGGCCTGGAAGTCTGGTCTTAGTCTGAAACACTCGGATTGAAAAGGAACTCAACTGGAAGACAAAGCCACGGTACCTCAGACCAATGGTGGTCCTTTGCCGGACTACTGGAGGATCTTACCTGCTGGCTGAGTTGGACGGAGCAGTATCCAAATTGCGCTATGCTGCATTTCGTCTCATTCCTTACTATCCTTGCTTCTCCTCTGCCATCCGAACCACTGAACTTACAGATATGGATGATGAACACCTGGACAAGTTGGCAGGAGGGGATGTTGAAGAGCCTGATGCTGATGATCCAGACTCCTATGATCTGGACTAGCACTGTTACCGAATACTGATACCCCTTTCCCCTCTACTATACTCTCCGTCTTACCCCGGGCTTAGACCAGTGACTCTCGCTCTCTCTTTGTTACTGAACATACAATCACAGACAGTCCGATACCCTAGACTGAAAAAAAATCAATCAGTCCATCATTGTTTCCTCTTTTCCCTTCTCTCAGTGTCTCCCCCCATACCCTACTAGAATTACTTTCATTTCGAAAGCGCAAAGAGACACCGCACCCATTGACACTTTAGACCGTCTTACTGAAGACCGGAACTTAGACCGCAGATGACTGGTAGGCATAGACGTGGACAGAAGACCAACGAAGACAAGCTGGGCGGTACCCCACACACCGAACATTGGTTCCACTCATTTTTACTTGTCCTTTTCTTTATCTTATGCTTGTTTTCTCACCACTTTTCTTTTCTTTTCTTTCCCTTGTTCACACCGAAAGACCGGAGACACAATATAAATTTCGGATGTTGTACACACGGAGGAGGAGTGTGAGACCAACGAGGGACTACTACTGGACTACCTAGAGGTCCATGTCCTCGAGACCTTCCACTATCTCGCTTACCTCCGCCATCACTTCTTCATGCTCCACCTCCAATGACTTGATGCTCGCGCAGATTTGAAAGAGTCGGGAATGGAGGAGGTTAAGCCTCCGGGCCCAGTGGTCTCACTGCTTGGTGGTCAAGGTCTTCACTCCGGTCTTCTTCGGCAGCACGGCACGTCCCTTCCCCTTTGACTTTACAGGGGTCCCGTTGTCTTCCGAGTACTTGTCTTCCTCGAGCTTGAGGGGCGATGCTGCCTGCTTGCTTGAGCTGGCCTTGGCAGTGGCCTGGACTGGCCTACCACCTATCAACGCGGTTAGTTGGCCTTAGACGAAATAAAACCACACTTATTTTGGGTGGTCACGACCGCTGTCTCTGACGTCTTCCTTGGGCCGTGTCAACCTTGTGCAAAGCTGCACCGGGTCTTCGACTTCTGGCACCGGGCACATGCTGACCCAGTCCCATAGGCGCAGGTGGCCGCGATCCCAGCCCTCCGGCAGATGTCGCATGCGTTATCCGCCCCAATGTACTGGAGTGCTGCCTTGGTTGTGGGGGCCTTCTTCTTGCTGGCCATGGGTTCAACATCGTTGTTGTCCTCCTCCGCTCGGCCCTGCTAGTCTGTCGTTAGTCTGGTAAGCTGTGCCTAATAATTACCACTTACCTTGCACATGGATGACACGACCGATGGTGTGTCAGATGACACCACCCACTTCTCCGTTACTGGCACCATCGCGCATTCCACCTCCTCTACCTCCATCATCAACTCTTGCGTGGCTGGCGGAGCCTCGGCCTGCAGACATTCGGCCATTCTTTTCTGTCTCCATTTGACCTGCATATGCTCGGTGTTACAGTTTTACTCCTCTATACGCGTTTATTCCTTTTCTCTTTCCTTCGTCGCGTCTCCGTAGGGCCCGGCATGTTCTCTCTTAGATGGACTCACTGTCTCCATCTCTTTGATGGCATTAGTGTCTCTCTTATTCTCTTGTAAAGACCTCACACCGTTCTCCTTCTAGTCCCACCGGGAGAGGTACCGTCTCTTTCTCGCTTTACTCTTGGACAGCGTTCCCTTCCTAGCTAGTTCTCTCGCACTAGTTACGTGATCCTCTTTACTCATCATCTTCCATGACATTCCAGAGAGTTCCTTGCTTATGCGTTGTTTCTTTCACCTTCCATGGTATTCCACGCTTACACGTCCTCTGGTATATAGTTGTAGCTGCCATGTAATTACTCCTTATTCTCGATCTACGCAATACAAGCATATCTTCTTGAATCCTTAAGCCGTTCGCTTAAGACTTAGTCCCAAGAACCTCAGAAGTGTCCGACGACATTGTGTCTCTCCGTGAGTACCTCTGTCGAGACACTTGACCTTGCGCTCGACTCCAACTGGTACGCCTCACGTAACAAAAGATCGAGAATCTCCCGCTGTCCCTCCTATTCAGGAGTAGGACCAACCACCCGTAAAACATTGCACACCAACGAGCCCTGAGAAGAGCCTACGGGCTTTACCAATCCTCTGACGACGAGGAAGAACAACCCTCGACCCCTTGAACCCCAGAACCTCGCAGACAAAGAAACCCCTACATTCCCCCTGTACCCCAGCACCCCACCCCTGCCCCACAGAGCCCAGCCATAGTACCCCCAGTCAATCCAACACCAGTAACCCCCATGTCTACTCAGTCCACCGAGCTCAAAGCAGCCCTCCCCACAGATTTCTCTGGAGAACCCAAGGACGCCATGCGTTGGATCAAGGCCATGAGGGCCTACTTCAAAATTAACCCCACCCTGTATGGCACTGATGAACGCCAAGTCACCGTCACCCTGAACAAGATGAGCAAAGGACGAGGTGTCGAGTTCTCCGAGAACTGGCTTGACATCCTCAACAACTCCTCCATTGACGCCAAAGAGAAAACCTTCGACAAGTTCGTCGAGAACTTCACCTCCACCTTCTGTCCATCCAATCTCAAAGCCACCTCTCGTCAAGAACTCTCGCAACTCGTACAGAAAACCACTAAGTGCCCCGACGGAGTGACAGATGATGGTTTCCAGCATTACGTCACCGAGTTCCAGAACCTAGCAGCCAAAGCTGGGATTACTGACGACGATATCCTCATCGATCAGTTCTCACTGGGGTTAGACCAGCAACTTACCACCACGATCCTCTCCATGTTGACCATCCCCACAACCATCGCGGAATGGATTAAACAAGCAAAGACCTTCCATGCTCAAAAAATGAGAATCCTGGACTACAGAGGTGGAAGAACCCCCGCTGCTCTTCGAAACCCTCGCCCTGCCCGAGACCCCTATGCCATGGACGTCGATGCTGTGACGTTGACCAAACTCACGCCGACTGAACGAGCTAAGTGCATCAAGGAAGGGCGATGCTTCCGATGCCGCAAAACTGGACACAATGCCACCCAGTGTAACTCCTCTCAGAAGTCCTCTCCTCAGAAGCTCTCCCCTCGCCCCCAGACCATTTGCTCCACCGAAACGCTAAACCCCTCGACACCCCCTCCTTCCGCCATTGACGCCTTTGTCAACTCCCTGAAAACCAAGGGCAAGAACGAAGGGGAGATACTCCAAGTCCTCCAAATGTGCTTCGAAGAACCTAAGGAGAAAGTCTCTTTTGTCTCCACATCGGATTTTTGAAACGAGAAGCTGCCTCGACGTCGCCTTCTCGAATTTCTCCTCATGTACTAGTAGCTTCCGCAAATGATAGAACTCTGCGTTTCCCAGTCAAGCTACTTGTTGGAGGACAAACCGTCGAAACCACCACCCTCATAGACTCTGGAGCGACCGGAAACTTCATCGACATCAATCTACTATCCCTCGCCAACTTCCCCATGAAGAGACTTCCCAAACCCATCAAAGCATACAATGTAGACGGGACCACCAATCAGTGAGGGACCATCTCATGGAAAGTCCAAACTCGACTCGCCCTTCCACAATCACCCGACACCTTAGAATTAATGGTTCTGGGCCTTGGAAGAAAACAAATTATCCTTGGAATGCCGTGGCTACGAACCAAGAACCCCCTCATCGACTGGAGAAAGAAAACCTTGTCCTTTCCGAAACTCTCCTCCCTCGAAGACACTGACCTATCCCCTCAAAGATATCTACTCCGATGGCTCGGAATGGATGCCGATATGGAGCTCGGACGACTCCACTCTCAAAGGTATTCTCTGGGGGACGCTGAGTCTCTTAGTGAGTACCTCCCCTCGGTAGAACCATACTGCAAGCACCTCAACAAGATTACCATTGCCACTCAACTAGCCCAAGAAGCCAGGGCATCAGAAACCATCCTCCCCAGCTGGTGCAAAGATTTCGAGGACGTGTTTTCTGAACGAACTCACGACGTTCTTCCTCCTCATCGCTCATATGACCACACCATCGAACTCAAGGAATCCTTTGTACCAAAGGTCGCCAAGATATATCCTCTTAACCCCAAAGAACAAGAAACGTGTAAGGCGTTCATCGACGAACACCTCAAAACTGGATGAATTGTTCCGTCGAAATCTCCCCAAGCAGCCCCATTTTTCTTCGTCCCTAAGAAGGATGGTTCCCTACACCCCTGTCAGGACTACCGACACCTGAACTCTCATACCGTTCGCAACGCTTACCCTTTGCCGCTTATCCCCGAGCTCATCGACGACATGAAAGACTCCATCCTATTTACCAAGTTCGATGTACGATGGGGATACAATAACATCTGTATTCAAGAAGAAGACCAATGGAAAGCTGCCTTCATCACCCCTTTTGGCCTCTTCAAACCCACAGTCATGTTCTTTGGCTTTTGTAACGCCCCCTCTACCTTTCAGTCCTTTATGAATCACATCTTCGCCGACATGATCTCCAAGCATTGGCTCAAGATCTATATGGACGATTTAGGGATTCACACCCAGCATGACCTAAACCTTCACCATGAACGGACTCGTCGCGTTCTCACCTGCTTACGTGAACATGGACTCTCCCTTAAACTATCCAAATGCACTTTCGATGCACCTAGGATGGAGTACCTCGGCATGATCATCGGTCAAGGAAAGGTCGAGATGGACCCCACCAAGCTATCCGCCATCCACGAGTGGAAACCTCCAACTTCCGTGAAAGGAGTCCGCTCCTTCCTGGGATTTGCGAACTTCTATTGCAAGTTCATTCCCAACTTCTCCCATGTCGTCGCTCCCCTTAACCTCCTCACTAAGAAAGATCAACCCTGGCTATGGACCAACCTCCAGCAACGAGCTTTCGACACCCTCAAGAAAGCCTTCACGTCTGGTCCAGTACTTTCCATCCCTGACGTATCTCGACCCTTCTCCATCATGACCGACGCCTCCCTCCTTGCTGCAGGTGCCATTCTCCTCCAACCTGATTCTAACGGCGACCTCCACCCCTGTGCCTACTACTCCCGCACCTTCGCCCCTGCAGAATGAAACTATGACATCTATGACAGAGAACTCCTAGCTGTCATCCTCGCCCTCACCGAATAGCGACAGTATGTCCAAGGGACCTCCCACCCTGTCACCGTCATCACTGATCATAAAAACCTTTCCTATATCAAGGACCCTCACAAACTATCACGACACCAAGCCCGATGGTCCCTGTTCCTCCAGGACTTCGATATCACTTGGAAAGTATTGCCCAGCACCAAATTAGCCCCTGCCGATGCCCTTTCACGCCGTGACAACGTCGACACCTCCTCTGACAACACCAATGCCTCCATTGTTCCTGAACCCGCCATCATAAACGCCCTCGACATCTCCTTAGCCCGCCACATCCAAAGTTCGTCCTCTTCTGACCCCCTTGTGCTCCACGCTCTCCAAGCCCTCGACGAAGGCTCCCCCCTCTTTCCTCGCTCGTTCCTAGCCGACTGGTCTTTCGACAATGGACACCTATTCTACAAGGGCCGCCTCTATGTACCCCCTCCGGCGCGTTCTGCCCTACTTCAATTTATCCACTCGTCTCCTATGACAGGTCACCTTGGCCAATTCCGCACCAAAGCTGTCCTTGAACGAGACTTCTGGTGGCCGGGCTTATCCACCTATGTCAACAGCTATATTTCAGGATGTGCTACTTGCCAACATAACAAAGTCATCACCTATCCTACGTCTCCCCCTCTAACCCCAATACATTCTACCGCCACCCTCCCATTCAAACAACTTTCCGTTGACCTCATCACCGATCTCCCCCGCTCCGCCGGCTTTGACTCCTTAATGGTCGTGGTCGACCACGGCCTTACGAAGGGGGTAATTCTCTGCCCTTGTACAAAGACTATCGATGCTAAGGGAGTTGCTCAACTCTTCTTTGACCACGCGTTCAAATGCTTCGGCCTCCATGACACCCTCATCTCTGATCGTGGCCCACAGTTCGCCTCCGCCTTTGCGAAGGAGCTCACCCGCCTCCTACAGTACGATGTCCGCCTATCTACCGCCTATCACCCCCAGTCTGATGGACAAACCGAACGAGCCAACCAAGAAATAGAGACCTACCTCCGCATCTTCTGCGCCAATAATCCTCATAAATGGGCCGAACACCTAACCGCCGCTGAATTTCAACATAACTCTGTACCTCACAGTTCCACTAAAGTCTCCCCATTCTCCCTCCTCTTGGGATATGAACCACATGCCTACCCCTCATTAGGCAAGACGTTTATTCCTGCTTTGGAAAGTCACTTATCCTTCCTTGACACCATGAGAAAGGAAGCCCTAGCTGCACATGAGACCGCCCGTCGGATCATGACAGAACGATCTTTCAAGCGATTCTCCCCTTGGAAGGTCGGAGATAAGGTTTGGCTAGAGGCCACCAATCTCCGCATCCCTTACCGGTCCAGGAAATTAGCCCCCAAACGCCATGGCCCTTTTGAAATTGGCCAGGTACTATCCTCCCTTACTTACCGACTCCGCCTTCCCTCCTCATGGAAGATCCACGACGTATTCCACGCCTCCCTCTTATCTCCTTATCGCCAAACTGAGGCACATGGTCCCTCCTTCTCCTGTCCGCCACCTGACGTTATCGAAGCAGAAGAAGAATACGAAGTTGACTTTATTGTCTTCCACAAGGGTTCCCCTGGACGCCGCCAGTACCTGACCGCATGGAAGGGCTATCCCTCCTCGGAAAACACCTGGGAACCTGAGGGAAATCTTCACCACGCTCCCCAGATCCTCTTCGACTATAAGAAAGCTCATGGCCTCACCTAAACGCCCCCCATCTTCTACTTCTTTTCATCCTAGGATGAGGTGTCTCTATGTGAAGTACCCCCCTAGCGTATGCCCTTCTGCGTTATCTTTGACCACGATGTCGTTTTTGTCTTCTTCTACCTCTTCTTCCTCATTGTCTTCCTCGCCTTCGTCTTCCCCCTTGCGTTTGCACAGGGTCTCGCCCACCTTGCTACCCGTCTCCGCCGCCCATACGCTCTATGCCGCCATCATCGCAAGCCCGGTCCTCCTTCGCGCCATCGAGGACCTCCCCCTCTATGACGAAGATCTCATTTGCCAAGAACTTGTCCGCCTCTTTCACGATTCCACCTCCATCCAACGCTACCAGGCACTCTCTTCCTCCGCCAATTTCGAAGATGATTTTGGAGTCCCCTTTCACCTACGCCTCTCTGGTTTGTCTGAACGTGTTCTTACCATCCTTCACATTCATGGCTTTCATTCATTTGTTGAACAACTACCTGCCACTCTTCTATACCCGACCTTTCAACGCATTTTCCTTTCCATGACTATGGAACAACGCGATCATTACCTCTCGCAATCGGACCTCCTGCCCGGAAACTCCTACCCACCACCACTACCAGTCCCTGCCCCTCCATCGCCTTCCGCCACCTTACTCTCCAGAATCTCCTCTCCCGCTCCGTCTGACGCCACCTTCTTCCTCACCGCCGTCAACCCCGAGTATGGGTTAGACGAAGACACAGTCAATCGCAACCGTTCCTTTGTCGTTCACATTGGCAATAACCGACCTATCCTTTCAGCCCCTGAGCGTGTTTTATCCTTCCCCGTCACTCGTCCACCTGCCTCTGCCCTCACCGAGTGCTTTCGGTGCCACGGTCGCGGTCACTACAGAGAGAACTGTCCCCACTACGTCTGCCCGCACTGTCACCTTTCTGCTCCAGGACATCCCCAATCAGCTTGTCTTACTGTCCAATGCAACACTTGTTCCCGCTGGGGACATTCCGCTCGCTTTTGTCCCACCCTAATTTGCTCTTGTTGTGATACAGGAGGCCACGTCGCTGACGACTGTCCTTTGGAGATTCTTTCCCCTAAGCAGGCGACTCATATCTTTGGCGTTCCCTCAAACTCCGAATAGGGATTTCCCTGGGGGTATTCTAGTCGAACCAGGGGTTCGATTGTACAAAGGGGGTAATGTTACAGTTTTACTCCTCTATACGCGTTTATTCCTTTTCTCTTTCCTTCGTCGCGTCTCCGTAGGACCCAGCATGTTCTCCCTTAGATGGACTCACTGTCTCCATCTTTTTGATGGCATCAGCGTC
>JBBPKY010000721.1:0-14805 GCA_038089495.1 Xerocomellus dryophilus
GGCTCTACCTGTTTCTGGCTCACCAAGCACTTCCACACCTCGCCCGCAACTTCCGGTCGTAGACGCACGCGAGCCTAACTGGAACTGGTAGTTTTTCACACTTTTTCACTCCCATTAATTTTTTCACACTTGTGAAGAATCATTTTTCACTTGTTAATAACACTATGTTAGTAAATAGTTTTAAACCCTAGTGAAAAAGTTGTCTCTCGTCTTCCGGATTGTTCACAAATGTGAAAAAGTGCTGGTGATTTTTCAACGGAACCCTACAGGGATGATCCCAACACAAATGAGATTGCGAAGATGTGTGCGTATTTGGGGACAGAGATTATAGTTTTGAATGAGGATTGGAGTTGCAGAAGGTCCCTTCCGGCGTCGCTTGAATAGTAGATAGCTATCTGTGCAAAGTGACAAAGCGATATCGTGGGGTCCTGAAAAATGGTGATGACCGAGCTTGACACCATCAACGATGACCCGGTGGCGAAGTAGTCGTTGGTAGTGAGCTCCATCAAAAACGTCGGCTATATTCCCAGGTCGTGACTGATAGCAGGACCTATAGGACATTTTTTCGATCATCTCAGTGCTCCGGAAGTAGCCCTGCAGATGAGGGATCAATGGAAAGTAAACAAAGCTCCGACGGGCCTTTCTATTCTTGAAGCGTGGCTCGTTGCAATACGGGCATGCTTGATAATGGATGTACTTCTTGGTGTATGCAACACAAGAGTTGGGGCAACAATCATAGGTAATGGGTTTGACTCCCGAGAGAATGTGTGTGCAATGAAAAATGGTGTATTCAGATGCAATCTGGAGTTTATCACAGAAGGTGAACCGGAGTTGCTCGAAAGCTTGTCGCGGAATTTTACTTGTAACAAGTAAATTGAACACTTGGATGTTAATGCGGTCTTCGTCAGAAAGTATATCGTTATCTACATTACGGTCCAATTAGTATGTGTAAAATGGGCGAGATGAGTGCATACGGATTGCATGTAGCTCCTCTTCATGGCCCATCGTTATACCATTGAGCTCGTTGAGTATCTCTTCATCTGCCAAAAGCTCATCCTCCGACTGGTACCCTCTGTCAGCCTCTGTCCATGTCCAGTTTGAGTCCTCTGGACTGGGATTGGATGTCGTTTCGGATCCAGAATGGGCCTGGGAAGAGTCAAGTGAGACTGATTCATCTGATATGCGATCACAGTCCTCCGCTTCCTCTTCTGTGTCACACATAGGTACATCTGAATCTGCATTATTGTAGGTTAGAAAAATAGCAATATGTTAAGGGAGAATCTACCATGGTGCTGCTCAACCATGCGCAAGCCAGAGCGCACTGGGACAATGGAGTTGGTGCTCTCGGCATCTGAGATGGATTGTCTGACAGAGTCGGATGGCTGAATGTCATCTTCTTCACCCGCCTCAGCGACACGTCAGTAGTGTAGAAGTCTTCCCGAACGGCTGAGAACCTTCCTGCAGGTTGGGCGACACCAACAGTGTTTCTTTTTCTTGTTTCTCAGAGGCATGGTGTAGTACAGGTAAACTTGAAGGTGTCTTGCAGCGCATCACAGGTCACGTGGACGTCACATGCTCCTTCACGCATTCCTCTGCTCCAGACTTTCTCATCAACATCACATCAATCGATCTCTTATCATGATGAAATCAAAGCCAAAGGGAAAAGTATCTAGGATCGACAAGCTTGGCCAGACACTGACCAATCTTCATGAAGAACTAGACTCCATCAACCGTAGGTGAAACTGCATATTTGGAATGCTAATATACTGTATTGGCCCAATTTCTGTGGAATCGATCAACCAGAGAGAAGAAAACAATGGTATGGTGTCCGTTTATTTATCATCTCGGAGTTACACTGATACAATTACTCTAGACTAAGAAATCTGCGAAAACGGCGTCCCGAAAGAAGGCTCGCAGCCCTCGTGATGAGTCTGACTCAGAGGCAGATGAAGAGGAGGACTCAGATGAGGACATTGAGGAGTGATCAGTCAAAAAGAAAAAGGTAACAATTGTGTCCATCTCATTGACGCCTCGGGACTAATTACTCTAGACTAAGGAATCTACGAAAACAGTGTCCCAGAAGAAGGCTCGTAGCCCTCGTGATGAGTCTGGCTCAGAGGCGGATGAGGACGAGGACGAGGACGAGGACGAGGATGAGGATACTGAGGCAGAGTCGGACGAGGACATCAAGGAGCGATCAGTCAAAAAGAAAAAGGTAATGGTATCATGTTCTTCTCATTGGCGTCTCGGGATAATCACTCTAGACTACGAAATCTGCAAAAACATCCCAGAAGAAGGCTCACAGCCTTCGTAAAGAGTCTGGCTCAGAGGTGGATGAAGAGGAGGACGAGGACGAGGACACTGAGGCAGAGTCGGACAAGGACAAGGACATCGAGGAGCGATCAGTCAAAAAGAAAAAGGTAACGGTATCATGTTCTTCTCATTGACGTCTCGGGATTAATCACTCTAGATTAAGAACTCTGCAAAAATGGCGTCCCGAAAGAAGGCTTGCAGCCCTCATGAAGAGTCTGGCTCAGAGGCCAGCGATGGTGAGTCTGGTTCAGAGGCTGATGACCACAAGGCGTGATCATCCATCTCTACAAAAGCCAAAGCCCAAAAAAAGACTCGCCAATCCAAGGTTGAATCTGACTTAGAGGCGGATGACAATGAAGTGCAATCAATCCAAAAAAGCAAGATAACAGTATCAACTCTCTTTGTTTGATAACTTGTAAATACCAGCACTAATCCAACTAAACTAGAGTAAGATCCCCATAAAAGGGATAAAGTCCACTGTTAAAAAGACCCAAAAGAGGGCTCATGGCCACGAGGACATGTCTGACTCGGATGTCGATGAAAGGCAAACAGCCATCACTGCCAGAAAGAAGAGGACACGCAGCCCCAAGGACACACCTGACTCAGGCATCACTACTGTCAAAACGAAGGCCCAGAAGAAGGTGCCCAACCCTGAAGATGCATCCGACTCAGACGGTGATGGAAAGCAATCAGCCATTACTGCCAAAAAGAAGCGGGTGCCTATCCTCGAGGACACATCCAACTCAGAGGCTGATAATCCTCAGGAGCTATCAATCAAGGAACGAAAGACAGTATCAGATCTATCTATTCAATATGTAGAAATTACTCTGACGAAATGACACCAGAATAAGTCCCGGAAGAGGGTTCACAGCACCAAGGACACGTCTGACTCGGATGTCGATGAAAAGAAATCAAAGTCTCAGAATACTCAGAGGACCGACGTCACATCAGCCATGAAAACCAAGGTCCTGAAGAAGGCTCGCAGCACCAAGGACCACGACGCATCTGACTTGGAGGCTAGAGAAAGAAAAATGATGGTATCATGTCGAGTTGTTCAACACTTCAAGAATACACTGATGAGACTAACCAGACCAAGACACTGTCCCAAACCAAGGACCAGGAGAAGGCGCCCAACCCCAAAGATGCATCCGACTCAGATGGCAATGAAAAGTGATCAGCAATCACTGCCAAAAAGAAGAGGGTGCCCATTTCCAAGGACATGTCCGACTCAGACAGCGATGGAAAGCAATTGGCCATCACTGCGAAAAAGAAGTGGGCGCCCATCCTTGAGGACACATCTGACTCAGATGGCGATGAAAGGCGACCAATCAAAAAGCGAAAGACAGTATCAATCCCATTGTTTGATAGCAAGAAATATGCTGACGAAAGTACACTAGAATGAGATCCCTACCAAAATGAAGACCCAGAAGGAGGCTCCAGATGCCATACATGAAAGCACATTGTCCACAAATCGGAAGGCTCAGAACACTCAGAAGACCGATGTCGCATCTGCTGCAAAAAACAAGGCCAAGAAGAAGGCACATCGAACTGAGGATACGTCCAACTCGGTGGCTGATCAGGACAGACAGCGATTGGGAACAAAGCTAACGGTATCAAATCCACTGATTGATAACTTGAAAATACGCTGAGAAGACTACTAAACTAGATTAAGTTACCAGCAAACCCGAAACCCAAGGACCAGAACAAGGCGCACAGCCCTAAGGACGTGTCCTCCACAGGTACCAAGGGCCAGACGACGGACAACGTGACAACAGCCCCCTGAGCTAAGAAGCACAAGAATCATGGCAGCGACTCAGAACGAGACACCGGGGGGATAGCAGCGCACCAATCCAAGAAACAAAAGGTTTCTGATAAGGAAAATCATATTCCTGGCCTTACGACTAGCGAAGACGAGTCGGACAGTGGAGAACTACACCGCTGCCCAGGAGCCTATTGCCAGGATGAGATCCCAGCAGCTAGGGATTGTTCAGACGAGCTTGCCCATGCAATTGATTCATACAGGATGATTTGCAGAGCAAAAGGGCGTGAGGCAGGATGGCATTTGGCTGGCGAGGTCTGCTCACTGCTTAGGATCAATGCTAAGAGGTTGGCCATGGTCGAAGATGCATTGGGTAATGGCTGGCCAGTCACGTCAGTTGACTTCAGAGAAATTCCCGGCCGAATCGTGATGATGGTCGATCAACTGAAGCAGCAAATAGTTGATCCAGAGTACCGAAACCAGATGTCTTGTGTTTGGGACAGCTTCGAAGCTGACCTGAAGTTAGATCGTTTGTCACTTAAACAGTTCGCCGCCTTAAAACCTTCGAGGCTTGCAGACAACAGGAAGGCCATGAAAGGTGCTCGGGTAGGATAGTACGTATCTTTCTAAGATATGCTCGAGTTCATGCGGTGCACTCACGACCTATTCCAGTTATGGAATCAAAGGCTCTTTGGTCATCATGCACACATTGATCGGCCTTTTCCCTATGAACGACACTCCAGACGACAGCTTCAGACCACTCTCACATAATCAGTTCTTCCATTTTTTCCTAGTTCCACATGTCGCTGCCACTTTGATTGCACAGGACTTGGGTACGACACTTGCGAACGGACATGAGTGCATGTTGAAGACAAGCAATGTGGGCGAGTTGCAGTACCCCCAAGCTGACGACGACGAGCTAGATGATATTTATCACACGAACATCATCCTTTTCAAGAAATTTGGATGGAAACGTGCAAACTACAACTCTAATACCAACCGCAATCAGTCGCAGAGGGTTCCAACAACAAAAGACGTTGAAGATGCAGCAAATCTATTGCTCCGGTTGAAGCGTGGGCCCGATACAGATCAGGTGCGTCTCGTCGTGTTTGATTGATTGATGCTTGTGATTTACGAGAGCAAGTAGCCTCGACCACTGCCACGGATGATTCAATGCCGTAAACCCCCAGAGCCCCAAGCTTGTCCTAGTACGGTTGTTCAGTCGAAGGCCATTACTAAGCATGATAATTCATCCCACATCGAGGCTAAGACAGTCGAGTCTTATGCATTGTTCTCGAATTCCACTAATGAAAATCTAGGTCGATCAGGCTCTAGATGACGACGGAGATGTGAACAAGTTTTGCAAGCATACAGGCAGGAAAAAGCTATGCAGTGAAGCCAAAGAAAACGTTGGTGGGAGTCATCTTAGCGCAGTTGCTAACACGAACAAATTGGTTTTGTAGCGCCATCCGACGAAAGAGCATAACACCCGCTCGAAGAATCGCGTCACTGTCAAGGCAAAGGAATCAGATCAGCTAGACTTCCAAGACACATGAACCCCTGGTACAGTGCACCTCGCACACCTCAACTTGACGCCATGGCTTCCTTGGTATCTGTCAAATGTCTTCCGATGGACGACTCTTTCAACTGGCCTCATAACCCACTCCGAACTCTTCAAGGCTTCGATCCTCTATGGCGGCCATCCTGTCATGTGGTTTGTATTTTTGTACTTTCATATGCTGTAATTCATGTTGTATGCATCATGATGTATGATGTCTGTAATATCGCAATGCTTTCGATTTTCCTACTCGTGTCGTACGACGTGGCTCAAGTCAGACTGAAATATCATTGGTGCGGTCACAAGATATTGAATGCTACTCGTGCTTTATTCGAGTGTTGAGGTGCCTAGAATTGAAAGACCCTGACACATATTTCTAGTAGCCAATAACATGTATTTTTAGTAGCCAAAAGTGACATTCAGTGACAGCCAACGACGGTGAATATACGCGCCCGTCTACTAATTATCTGAGCGTATGACTACTATTTTTTCGGGATCTAGACTCTCTTTAAGAGCGACTTTACTTCCCTCAGTGATGGGTTAGGTTGTTCTTTCGGGTGATTCTTGCCATTCTTAGAGGTTCAAAAAATAATTATACCACCCTCAGAATAATCCTACTGAACACGAAAGTATGGGCTACCACGGGCATCACTTTCAAGGTTTTTCCTTTCGAACCAGCCTTCCCCACCTTCCTCTTCACCCTTGCCGGTTTCGTCGACACTGGACCCAAGGAAGCCTACAACATTGTCCAACACATGTGGAACGCTGACCAAGTCTATGACCAATATGTCGGACACATGGTTAAAGACCTAAGTTTCCCGACTGAGGCCACAGTCGATGAACAAACTCAGTGGCTAGCCACATCCTTCCACGGAATGTTAGACAGTCTCGAAGTAAAATATCTTGAAGTCAAACTTCCTGGAGGCATCCCTGCTCCACGCTTCAATATATTTGCGGTAATCCCAACGGAAGCCCCCCAAACTTGGCACAAAATCCGTGGCCTCCTTGAGGACATCACATATATGGCCCCACTCCATGGCATGGCAGTTCGCATCCTAGCATGCCCATGCTCCCTCTGCCACTGTGTCACCCACCCGCGCGGCCTCTGCCCCTTCCCAAACATCGACCACTGGCGTGGCCCACAGACAAACCTACCTCCCCCCCCCCCTGCCCCGGCCCAACAGCACGCCTACAAGCAGCACCAAGGCAAGGCTAGTGGACGTAAATAAAGGACCCAGCTCACATACCGCTCATACACTAATAACGACCAGTCACTAGCTCTCCCAACCTATACCATCCTTAGATACCCACGGATACACGGTGAACGCCATAAATCATAGCACCACTCGTTTCCTTGCTGTCACCTAGCATACCATCTTTGCTGCAATGCATAATGTTATTTCTAACCCGTAACGTAATGCACAAAGTGAGGCCGCGCAGACGACCCCGAACAGAGGCACTATGACTATAAACGATGACGGTGATGGGCCCCACCGACACCACAACACTCTGTCTGCCCGCCCACATTTACTGACCATACACGGGACAGGAAAGTGGGCAGCGCCCACCCACAACAGCGGCCTATTTAGGCCATGGACTTCCGTGCCATTAAGGCAAAGTGTTTCGGAAACAGTTAGTAAGTGATCTGTGTTGCCCCAACTGCATACACTCACATAAATCCCCCACGAGAAACCGGTGTAGAGCACATTCCGGCTCTAGGTTCATATCGAGCCTTTCCAAACCTTTCCAAACCTTTCCGAACAACTCCGGACTGTATGTCCGAGTTATACCGGTCCACTCCGAGTCCATTCACCGGTAGTCTGGAGTCCGGAGGTCCGGACTTGCATTAGTCCGGTCGGACTAACGGTACCTTCTCTAGAAGCACCCGTTTTGACATTTCGCTTGATTGTTAACGTTTCGGATTCATTTTTACAGTTCTCTAAACCTTATTCACAGTAACTACACAGTCCTGGGCAATTCCCGGACTATAAAGAGTTTGTACCTAGCATTTTAAATGCATCTTTGGACCTTTCAAGTTACTCCTGACCGTTCTACCGACCGTCTATCGACTTTCCGCACGTCCGAGTTCACCACAGAACTCGTCGACCACTCCTCCACTTCTTCCCGACACTCCCGACCATCCGGACTTCGTCCGCTCTACTTTCCCGCGGTCCGGACTAGTGTCGGACCATCAGTATAACCCTTTCCCTTGCTTCTGTCATATCCGTAGATTTCTCCAAGTTCAACTCCAGTCCTCCGGACCAACTCCGGTTCGTTGCTGCAACTCCGGACCACTTCAGAGTTGGCTATGTTTCTACATTTGTCTCTCCATTCTTGTTCCTGACTTATACTCCTTCGGTACTAAGTGCTGTCGCTGTTTAGTATTACCCGTGACAGTTCCATAGTTTGGTACTTTCGTACCTCCGGAACACTGCTCTAAATCCGGACTCCGCAGTACTTCCACTTAGTATATAAACTGTACACTCAGAACTATTTACCTTAGTTTGAATATCATCTTAGACTCAACTCCTACCCTCCGGAAGTCTTGACAACTTTCCCTCCAGTCCACTCGTGAGGTTAGCTCGTTGCTAAGCCTTACAACCCTCGGACCTCCTCAGTATCTCCGTCCTAAATCTGGGACAGGACCTATGACAAGGGTGCACCACATACAGTGAAGCCAAGTCCCGACACCATCTAACTCCGGAGTTCTCGGAGTTCGCTCGGAGTTGTTCTGGTCTTAACAGCTTCCCTCGACCTGGGACTTCACTTACCAACTCTGACCCTCTTTGGGGACGAGCATATTGCACCCACAGATCCCCTACACCATCTAGGTTGACTTACCCACACAGTCACCTTTAGTGTTTTACAACTGGAGCCCACCGCGAGGAGGTCCAGGTATTTGTGAAGGCTCCAGGCCGAAATTTTCACCCACTCTATCCATTTGCATTGACCGCTTTCAGGTCCACCATGTCCCTTGTTACAATCCGTGCAGGGAGAATCCCTTCTTTTAGTCCGCTTTTCCGGATTTTACACTTCTGTCATCCAACACACCGCATTTTAGAGTTTCCAACCGCTTATTTTCATTTTACCTTCGTCCGACGGTCCCGACAGCCTCCTCCAAGCTTATCCGAGCGCTGTCCCTGACATTCCATAACTCCTTTAGTCCACTTTTACTGATTTTTCCACTTTTGTTGACTGTTTTAGTGCTGCGGACTGCTTATTGTCATTCTTCCTTCGTCCAACAGTTCCGACTGCCAGCTCCGAGCTGATCCGAGCACTGTGCCTGACGCTGCACAACCTCTTTTTAGTCCGCTTTTTCTGATTTCCACTTTCGTCACCTGGCACATTGTGTTTTACTGCTGCCGATAGCTTATTTTCATTTTTCCTTCACCCGACAGCTCCGATTATCCATTCCAAGCTAATCCAACCGCTTCCGACTGACATTGCACAGCCCGGGTCGCTTAGCACGTCTCGGACTCATTCCCAACCAACGCCACCTTTTTTTTAGCTGAGTTACCATGTCCACTAACATAATCTTTCAGCTTCCCTGCCAAGGAACACCTGCCGCACCCCGATTTGATGGCACTGCATCCGACCTTGCTTGTTTTCTCGCTGAGATCGCTGATCTTACAGATCGGGCTGGACTACCAATTCCGGAACGCATCAAGCTTGCTATCCACTATGTTGACTTAGATGACGCAGAGCTTTGGGAAATGCTCCCTGAAGCCATAGCTCTTCCACCCAATTGGGGAGCATTTGTATCCGCCCTCATCGACCTCTATCCTGGGTGCAATTCCGACACCCGGACTATCGCTCGGACCGCTTGCACAGCCACCGGACTAGCGCAGAGCCCCTCAGGGACTACCATCACGGACTTGCGACCACCATCTCCGCTATCCTTGCCATCTCCGAGTTTACCTCCACCATCTCCATGCCTGCCATTTCCGAGTCCAACTCCTTCGAGTCTGTCCCTGTCACCACGTCCAACCTTATTTAGTCCAGTCCGGACTATTGAGGTTGTAGAACCAGATCCGACACCACTACCGATCCAATCACCCTCCTTACCATCAGTATTGCCACCACCATCATATCTTGCACCGATCGGGTCACCCGGACCCATTTCAGCACGGACCTCCGGACTATCCGGATGTGTCACACCGGTCTCTTCATCATTTCCCTCGTCTCCACATCCATCTCACACGAAAATGTCTCTTACATCTTGACCATTGCCAAATCCACCTTCAAGACATCCAACAACTCCGCTCCGACATTCCGGACTAAACTCCGGACTACCGGACTCACAGACCACACCTCGGAGACCATTAATGAAGGTCTCATCACTACTCTTTTCATCCTCCTCTCCTGTACCACGACTGACATCATCTATCCCTTCCTTCCCTGCTATCCAACTGACCTCCTGCGCCTTCTGTGGCGAGCAGGGACACTTTATTCGCAGATGTCCGCATGCCCGAACCTATATCTGGTCCGGACTCATCATTCGGGGTCCAGACAAGCGCTTGTACCTTCCCGACGGTCATCAAATACCACATATTCCCGGATGCACCTGCATTCAAGCGAGTCTCACATGTTTAGCCATATCTCTGAGACCGACTGCTGCTGACCGGTTTAGCACACCTGACCGACTCCCCACTGCCCCGACAGAGTCACTAACCGCTCCGGAAGTCCGGAAACCGATCACTCCTTCATCATTTCCTCCGTCCATACTCGCTGATTCTTCATTTAGACCATACAGTATTTCACAAAAGCATGGTCTAACTACTGGGCTGGCCGCCAAGACCGATGTGAGACCGACACAGCCACCTCCGGCACAGCCTCAACCAACTCCGGCCCGGAGAGCTCACTCCGAGCACCTCCGCTCTCTCCACTTTCACCTACATCCTCTGTATGCTCTACTGACCAATTTCTCCAAACTCCTGTAGCAAAACATCCCGAAGCCGGTCCGGACTTGTCATTCCGGACTCGGAACCCTCACCTGGCTGCCCTTTTATTTTCCAGATCATCTGGTGCACCTCTACATGGCTCCATTGGCCAACCAACCATACCGTTACCTCCTTCTGTATCCACTTTGTCCTTTTCGTCCTTGCTGTTGCCCATCGCACCCGAAAGTCCGGTTCCATCCTCCCAGGGCCGGACTATACATTCACCCGGACTACCCTTCTCTTCTACATCATCCAACCGACCTTGTTTCTGCTCTTCACCGTCACCCGATTGCCTTTTAACCATTTTGTCTGCCCTCCAATCCGTCCTTCATACCTTGTCATGTCACTTGCCATGTGTATTCCCAAGCCGGCCACCCCCCTCCGCTTAGTCTGCATGTCCAGGAGGCCATGATCTAAAGTCCCTTGGGGGGGGAGCCTCAATTTTTGTCTCTGTTCATTTCTCTTTTCCATTTTCGCATTTTCTTCGATTTTCGGACTTGCAATTGCCGTTTTACATGATTACACACTCCAGCTCCGGTCTATGCATCTGATCCGGACTTAGTCCACTCCGAACCGCTCCCAACTCCGGACTTACTCCGGACTTTTCGTTTTATCCCGGGTTTTGTGCCGGAGAACTCTCCTTCACTCCCCATCATCAGAAAAGAAGAAAAAGCTAAACATCTATAAAACAGACTCATATGATACACCGATGATTACCAATCCGGACTACAGTCCCTCTTCGTAACTATCTAACTGCATCTCCACCAATACTTACCAAAAATTCTGTTTCACTTGCGCTCCGAGATGCTGCGCACATTTCCTACTTACTCCATTTCATTGTTTCATTCAGAAAATAATGTACCAGCCTGGAGAAGTCAGAAGCTGAACGAGGAAGACAAGTCGAGTCGGACTCTCGCATCTAGGACTATCTGGCCGGAATAGAAGTTGAAAGACAACCGAAGAAAACAAGTCGGGTTGGAATCCCGCACCAGATATCGTTTATTTCCTTTCGTCATTTCGCACCGTACCTTCACTTTCATTTAGACACTTCGGAGTCCGGACTTAGCACAGGGTACAGACCAACCCTAGACTGACCTGCACTGACCGCGCTGAGCTCCGGAGTTTTACCATTCTTGATTAGATTCATTTCCCCTCCTACAAACCTTCGTCTTTGCCTTTTTCCATTTTGTTTAGACACTCCACACCCTTCTCCAGATGTATACTGACCTTAGACCGACCCGGACAGACCGCAGACCGACCCGGAGTTGCCTCGGACCGCTCCCGGACACATTCCGGACCATTCCATTCCCCCTTGGGTTCATCACAGACCAATCCCAGACGCATTGCTGATCACACTGCACCCTTGCCACGCTGGACATGTCATCCTGCACATTCTACTACCATCCTCTGCAGCTTCTGTGACGCATTACCACACCCATGACTCATCCGTCCCTGCCATTAGTGCAAGTCCTATGCGGACTCTCGTTTTCATTCATCACACTCTGTCCGGTTATCACCCGATCCTTGTCTATGCCATCCCAACTGTTCCCCACCATCACCATCACCATATCCATATCACTACTTTGTCAGCCTTTGTCATTAGCTGACTAGGGACAGTCAGCATTCAAGTCCTGTGCGGATGTAGAGCGCGTTCTGGCTCTAGGTTCATATCGAGCCTTTCCAAACCTTTCCAAACCTTTCCAAACAACTCCGGACTGTATGTCCGAGTTATACCGGTCCACTCTGAGCCCATTCACCGGTAGTCTGGAGTCCGGAGGTCCAGACTTGCATTAGTCCAGTCGGACTAATGGTACCTTCTCTAAAAGCACCTATTTTGACATTTCGCTTGATTGTTAACGTTTCGGATTCATTTTTACAGTTCTCTAAACCTTATTCACAGTAACTACACAGTCCTGGGCAATTCCCGGACTATAAAGAGTTTGTACCTAGCATTTTAAATGCATCTTTCGACCTTTCAAGTTACTCCTGACCGTTCTACCGACCGTCTATCGACTTTCCGCACGTCTGAGTTCACCACAGAACTCGTCGACCAGTCCTCCACTTCTTCCCGACACTCCCGACCATCCGGACTTCGTCTGCTCTACTTTCCCGCGGTCTGGACCATCAGTATAACCCTTTCCCTTGCTTCCCTCGACCTGGGACTTCACTTACCAACTCTGACCCTCTTTGGGGACGAGCATATTGCACCCACAGATCCCCTACACCATCTAGGTTGACTTACCCACACAATCACCTTTAGTGTTTTACACCGGGAATGTCCTCCTCCCCCATTTAGCGATCGGGCGATGGGAGTGAGTAGAGCCGATCACCACACCTTCTCAGACACCCACTTCATCTTCACACGGTCGAGTTCAAGGTTACGGTTCGAGCCTCCCCGAGGCCAGAAGGGAGGTCCAAAGAGCCACCAGGGACCCCCCTGAAGATGGCTGAGGGGCGATGGTAGGTGGAGTCGCCTCGGTGACATCGGGAACACCACCCAACGACATAAACAACCTAGAAACGCAATCCAGAGAACACCCACAACCAAGCCACAAACGATCACGAGCCAATGTACTCATAGCCACCCTTAACATTAATGGCCGATCCCATTCAAACACGACCTCACGAAACCAAATCTCTAAATGGACCGACGTTCATCGCTTAATGCGACAAAAACAAATAAGTATCCTTTGCCTTCAAGAGACACACCTAGACGACCACCACCTAACAGATATAGAACAATTATTCGGTGAACGAATAACCGTTCACTCCTCTATAAACCCAAATAACCCAAGTGCATCTGCAGGCGTCGCCTTCGTTATAAACAAAGAACGACTACGCCCGGATCAAACACAAGCAACCGAACTACTACCAGGACGAGCAAGCCTCCTCTCCATAAAATGGACAGGTAACTCCAACCTGAACATACTAAATGTCTACGCCCCAAACGTCCCACAGGAACACCCCCTCTTCTGGTCGGAAATACGACAAAAACTCAATGACCTACAAATCGAGAACATTAATATAATACTCGGAGATTTTAACATCACAGAGGACCTCTTTGACAGAGCCCCAGCCCACCACGATGATTACACCGCAGTTGAAGCACTGCGAAACTTCAGAGAATCATTTAACGCATGCGATGCATGGCATCACGACCACCCCGATACTAGGGCTTTTACTTTCACAAGTAACATACATTCTACCTCACGACTAGACAGAATATATATACAACGACACCTTACTCATACCCTATCAAACTGGGAAATAACAGACACGATCATACCGTCCGATCACAAAATGGTCCTAACCCGCCTAAGCCCCCCAGACCTCCCACATATTGGCGAAGGCAGATGGACAATGCCTTTGGCACTACTCTCCGACGCCAAACTGATAGACAAAATTATTGAAACAGGAATAGAACTACAACACAACCTCGCGTCCACAATACCGCACACTGACAAAAGCCCGCAACAAAAATGGACAACGTATAAACAACAAATAACGACCATGATTAAGAGATCAGCCAGGAAACAAATGGCGAAAATGAATAATAAAGTAAATGCCCTACAAAGGGACATGCAGAGCATCGAACAACGTGACGACCTAGACACAAACGACGAACTACGCACACATCTCACCTTCCTCCGCCAAGAACACCAACATCTGGAGCAGAAGGTGAACAGAACAGAATGCGCAAAAGCACAAGCACGCTGGTTCGAAAAAAGAAGAAAAGATAAATAGGTACTGGACTAAAATACACAATCCCCGAAAGCCCAGGGATATTATGCATGCTCTACGTGACCCCATGACTAATAAGATAACAACGAAATCATCGGATATGACAAAAATAGCGTGCAGATACCACAATGATCTACAAATGAAAGATCTCCTGAACTACGATCACCCCGAAAGACAAGAAGCGCAAACAAAAGTGCTCCAACAAATACCTGAAACACAAAAATTCCATGCCCCAGATGCTGATATCAATAACCTAATAACGAAAAACCAAGTAGTAGATGCTCTGCGTGTGTCGAAAAACGGCACGGCTACCGGCCTAGACGGCCTCCCGTACGAGCTTTGGAAACTGCTGCATGACAAACATAATGAACTAACCAAACAAAATAAACAATCCTTCGACGTAACCCAATGCATGACGTGGGTGTACAACAACATCCAAACCCTCGGAACACTCGAGGAAGCAAACTTCTCAGCCGGATGGATGTGCCCCCTCT
>JBBPKY010000722.1:0-14788 GCA_038089495.1 Xerocomellus dryophilus
ATCGAACGCACTGGTCCAGGTGCTTCGATATGGTAAGAGATGTAGATGCTTATTTTACATCGTCTGACCATACGGCTTTTGGGGTTCTCCGCCTAGTCTTTTATGTTCGTTTCTGCGGTGGCGCAGCCTCCGCCAATTATTGTGTATTCCTGCCACCTCCCAATTGGCACGTTCGGAGAATACGATAGATAAAGTTCGAGGGTGTCCGTACAGTGATATCTAGTAGTGGCGTTCATTACTATCAGTTGAATTTCAATCAACGGGACCCCCGACGAGGTACTTAGGGTTGTTTCAGAGAATAATGAATACATTGAATGCCTCGTAATGGTTAGCCTCATGTTTCCCCTCAACATCAACCCGTAACGCATAGCCAGCTTTGGGGATATAACGCGGGACGGTCTCGGGAAAACACGCTTGACAGTCATCGAATATCGTGATCTGCTCTTGCTCGGCACCCAGTCGAAAATCTGATTCTGACGGAAACTCGAACAAGGTCATCGCACCTTATTGTGGAATAGGTCGTATCCAAATATGCCTCCTGGGAACGACCAATACCAATTGATGCCTCATGCCAAAGGTGTACGTTGAAGTTCGAGCGTCTGAATACCGAGCCACGGAATTTCGTTCTGACATGTGTTGGGAATCGCCGCTCCACCGCTGCCAGTTGCTGTCAAGTAATTCAGAAAAGCGTCTCGACGGAAATTCAACGATGCTAAAAAAATTGGTTGATTCTACCTCGTGGTGTGGTGGCGCGACGAGGGACCCGTTGCGCAGGTCTTCGTGTATATGAAATTATCCACCAAGAGACTGATTGACAAGTTGAGATTTGATGCTGCACTCACCAAGGTTGCCAAAGGCACTGAGACTAATTACGGCTCTGCGATGCACGATGTATTTTGAATGAGATGATGACACTCCGTACCATTCAGATTGCAAGCCCGCCAAAAAAGGAAACACTGGCCCACGTGCCCTGCCAGTACTTGTTCTTCTCTTCATGGTGTGCCCGAAAAGACGCAGTCTGTATTTCTTCCCGAGCACCTACTCTTCCTCCTTTAGTTTTACATTTGCTCCATTGCTGTTGCCTTTGAGTTAACGAGGTGTCTACTTGCACCTGAGCTTATCTAATAAGCGTAGTTAGCCAAATAATTTAATAAATCCATTCATTCATTCATTCATTCGTACCTCGGGGTCTCGTTGATCAAATACAACTGACGACAATGAACGTCATTACCAGATACTATCATCACATTGGCACCCTCGAACTTTATCGGTAGCCGTGTTCCTTCGAACAATTGACAGTAATCGGCCGAGGCTCCGCCGTGCAGGCAAACGAATTTAAAGCTGGGATCGTCCTCACTTCTCTCACCTAGAAATCCGCACATCACAAACACTACAGAACAACTACCCTACCCACCCAACCCCCCACTTGCAGCAATGAGCGATCCTGCGGATGGGAAATATCATATTGTATCTTATGCGAGTCCTGGCCCATCGATCGGCGCAGACAATATTAATAATTGCGCCTTGAAACCAGTCATCACGGATGGTCAGATGAGAGTGGTAAGTCCGCTGGTTTTCGTTCAGCGCCAACGGTGCTCGTACCATCCGTTCAAGTTTCGGAGTCCCTTGTTTTCCTTCCCTATACGATGGAGTGATGTGCTGATTGTAACATTGTTCTCTTACAGTGGTCCATCAAGAACGTGGGCGGTACAGTCTACCAACTCGTTTTGGAGGAAAATTGGTACTCTTCAGAAGATGGTGGTCAGGTGGTGGTAAGGACTAGCGTGGATCCCGGCACACGCTGGGTTGTTATCCGCGCCAGTAAAGGGGACTGTGTGTACCAGTTAGTACCTCTCTGCCTTTTTCTGTCGTATTCTATGGCTAACATTCAAACTAAAATACGCCAGGATCATATCCACCGATACCAATGCCAATACCGCTTGGACCGCTGGTGCAGTCGATCCCAATAATCCTGTGCGAAAATTCTATTGATGAAAACTTGTCTGGATGCTCACATCAATTACGTCATAGGTCGTTCTCAGCACCCTCGTTAACCCACCGGATGACCCACTCCAGTTGTGGAAGCTGATTCCTGCCCCTGAAGACTAGAGCATCGAAAGCAAGGTCCAGAGCGATTTAACCGTTGTACTTCTTTGTAGCAGTAATTTCAGATGATCGAGGTAACGTTCAGTCGGGGTTATCAGGACTCAACACTGCGAAACAACATGAACTTGAATCATTGATTGAGGTCGACATACTCACCGTTCAACATTGTGTCTATATGTATTGCATCGAATCGTCCGAATCAACCCCCATCTTCGGAACGTGAGTGAAACACAAACATTTCCTGATTCTCGAATGTCTCATTGATGCTGTCTGGTCTCACAGTACCAGCTCAAGGAATTACGCGCACGGTTCTCGCGGCTGAGGAATTGAGACACATCGTCTACTTATTGCACCTAATAGGGCGTGAGCTGTCACGACGTCTACCGTCGCCAGGAAAAGCAGCGCAGGGTGCGTTTCCTTTGCATCTACGGGACCTTGTCCGCTGCGCGAGCTATCCTTGTTCGGTGGGTTGAGAACTGCAGCCTTGGGTTACATTGTGGCGTAATGACTGCAAGTAAACGATGGACCTGTGGTATTGTAATAGATTTCGCGACCGCCCGCTGCATATGCATGTTAGAGTCGGTTAGACACGGCATCCGTCGGCATCCGTTGGTCCATGAATGAAAAGTACTGACTCGGGACATGACCTGCCACCTTGAATGGCCCTAGCATTCACCCTCGCTGGTGCCTGAGGACTAGCTTGAAGATTGGCCAGCGGGTGTGGTTTCTGTGAAGTCAGATCCCTGTTACTCTGGGGCACCGTAATACGCTGAGATAACTCGGCAGTATCACGAAGGTCAATTCTGGGTACGGCTTGATGAGCGTCATCGGGAAAGGATATCAAAGGCCATAGTCTCCACTGCCATCTAGCGGCGACCCCGATCATTATCAACACTACTGCAGGTACTAGATGTAACTGAAGATGAACTCACCAGGGATGGAGTTGCTAACAGTCTTTCGGTACGAGATCATGTCAATGATTAGGACGAGAATTACAGCTGGGATATACGTTGCAGGAGTCCGCTCACATACCATTACTGACGGCGGCACACGTTCGAGTCCGAGTCCAAGAACTACACTAATAGGGCACTCCATACTGGTAATTGTTCCTGGCCTCACAAATTCAAGTAATCCCATTCGGCAGCGCGGCAACTGCCGTCCAAACAAATCTCCGCCTGAAATCGCGGGTAGGATGGGCAATTTCGTTGATCGCAGTGTGCTGTGACGAGCACCGAATATTTCACAACGGACGAAAAAGCCAACGTCCCGACGTTTCTCCGTTGGCTTTTTCTCCAGCTTTTCTTTTAAAAAATAATTGGTGTCTCTTATTTAGCATGCTCAGGCTCGTCTCCCGGCCGACCTCCACGGGGCGACTCGGGAAGGTTGCCTGCTACGGCTCATCACCAAGAGGTACCGTACGGTTATGCGTTGGTGTGGTTTGGTTGCTAAACGGATGGCGCGAAATTAGGCTGCAGATCAATAGCGTCAACGTCCGCGTGCCGGCAGGATATAACGCTGACGGTAGATGGCAAGGAAGTCACTGTCCCACAAGGTTGGTTTTAGCGAATAGACGTCCTCTCAGACCTGGGATTGAGAGGTGAATAGGCTCTGCTTTGATTCAGGCGTGCGAAGCTGCTGGTGCTGTCGTTCCCCGGTGAGCTTCTTGGTTGGTATTTGCCCATTATCGTGTCCTGATTCCATACAAGATTTTGCTACCATGATAGGTTAGTATGACATCGGTTACTAGATTACTTTTGGACTCACATACCTTTTCAGACTCGCCATTGCTGGCAACTGTCGGTGAGTTGAATGCCGCTAAAGAGCAAACATTCCGAATGATGTTGGTCGATGTAGTATGTGTCTAGTGGAGGTTGAGCGGTCACCAAAACCAGTCGCGTCATGGTGAGCATATCACTCCGTGTTACTGAATACTTGGTCTTGACACTGTGTAGTGCCATGCCAGCAATGCCTGGTACGAAGGTTTTTACTAACACGCCTCTTGTCCACGAAGCTCGGTGAGTCTGCGAGAGAGACGAGCTCTGCGGTTCTAATATTTCAACAGCGAGGGTGTCATGGAGTTCCTCTTGGCCAACCACCCACTAGATTGTCCCATCTGCGATCAAGGTGGTGAATGTGACCTGCAAGACCAGTCGATGCGTTATGGTTCTGACCGTACGCGTTTCCACGAAATCACTGGAAAACGTGCGGTAGAAGACAAGGATCTCGGGCCCCTTGTAAAGACGTCCATGAACCGCTGTATCCAATGTACGCGTTGCGTCCGTTTCGCGAACGAGGTTGCAGGTGTCGAGGAACTGGGTACAACTGGTCGCGGAAACGACATGCAAATCGGCATGTATGTCGAGAAAACGATGGATTCGGAGCTCTCTGGCAACATTGTGGACCTCTGCCCTGTCGGTGCACTGACAAGCAAACCATACGCTTTCCACGCCCGCCCATGGGAACTCAAGAACACGGAATCGGTAGACGTCTTAGACGCTGTTGGCTCAAATATTCGTGTCGACTCTCGAGGTGTGCAAGTCATGCGGATACAACCACGTACCAACGATGACGTAAACGAGGAATGGATCAGTGACAAGACCCGTCATGCATACGATGGCCTCAAATTCCAACGCTTGACGACACCTTTGATTAAGCAAGGCGACCGGTTCGTCCCAGCGACGTGGGAAGAGGCATTGCAGAAGATTGCAGACGGTTTGACAGCTTCGGGTGCCAAGAACGACGAAATTCAGGCCGTCGCTGGCCACTTGGCAGATACGGAGTCTCTTGTTGCCCTGAAAGACTTTGTCAATCGTTTGGGCTCTGACAATCTCACCCTCGATCAAACAAATGGTAATGCACCACCTCCGCACGGTGTCGATGTCCGGTCAAATTATCTCTTCAACGCCACGATCCCTGGTGTAGAGAGTGCTGACGTCATCCTTCTCGTTGGCACCAACCCTCGTCATGAGGCTGCTGTCCTGAACTCACGCATTAGAAAGAGCTGGCTGCATACAGGTCTTGAAATCGGTCTCATCGGCGAACCTGCAGATACAACGTATGGCTACGACTACCTCGGTGTGGACACCAAAGCACTCGCTGACTTTGTCGCCGGCAAGGGCGCATTTGCTGAGAAATTCAAGGCTGCGAAGAGACCGCTGATCATTGTTGGTAGTGGACTCTCAGAGCACCCCGGTGGCGCTGCTGCATACAACGCCCTTGCCAAATTCGTCGAGAAGAACAAGACCACTCTTATCACCCCTGAATGGAACGGTTTCTCTGTTCTTCACCGGGTAAGTCCCCCACGGGTCACATTATGCGCAGTCTCTTCATTAAATTTCTATGTATAGATCGCATCTAGACCCGCTGCGTATGACATCGGTTTCGTACCCTCAAAGAAGGCCACGACGACGAAGCCCAAGTTTGTCTACCTCCTCAATGCTGATGAGGTCGACCCTAAATCGATCCCTCGCGATGCATTCGTGGTGTACCAAGGTCACCATGGTGATTTAGGCGCGTCGCTGGCAGACGTGTGCTTGCCTGCTGCCGCATACACAGAGAAATCTATGACGTGGGTGAACACGGAAGGACGGTCGCAACTTGGGCGTGCTGCTGTACCTCCACCAGGTGCCTCGCGAGAAGACTGGAAAATCATTCGGTGCGTCTTCTATCTTGACCATCCGCTGTGCTCTGTTAACCATTTCGCATCTTCCGCAGTGCCCTTTCTGAAATTGTTGGGACTCCACTTCCCTACGACGACGTACTGAGTCTGAGGGACCGCCTGTGGGAAATATCACCCACGTTGGTACGGTACGACACAACGGAGCGGACTTCGGTGGACGTGGCGCTTGCCGGTCTGAAGACACTCGCAGTTGCGACGGCGGGCGCCAAGGTGTCTAGCGAGGCATTCAAGAAGCCAATCACCAACTTTTACCAAACGGACCCCATCTCGCGCGCGTGCGTACCCGCTCTTACCTGACTGGTTGGAATGCTAACGCATCGTGATTTCAGATCCGTGACGATGGCACAATGTACGCGCGCATTCGTCAAGGGCGAAAAGGATGCATTTGGTCAAGGACAGGCGGCGTCGTACGCGTGATCGGCGGGAGCGACGTGTCTTTATACATACTGGTATTTTGTTGCAAAGACAAAAATATATCATAACGCCTCTTGGCTTTTCTTTACGGCGTCGCGTTTTCAATTTGGCCAGCGCATCATACGACGCGCGCCAACCTCGTTCGTGCATGAGTTCAGGACGCACCCTGGTCGTGACAGCAATCGAGTTAGTTGTGGAGATGTTGGAGATGCAAGGCCGGCGAGTAACGTTATCGCTCGACGACTCCCTGACGGGCTATGGGATGACTTTGAAGCTGTCTCGTTGCCTGATGCAGCTCTAGCCTCTAAGTGACCCAAAAAAGTGCATCTAGGTCATGCAAGCCGCGTACCTTGCACAAGATGTGCGTTCTTGTGGCGTTCCAAGTTGCAGATGCGGGCCGTGACCGCGTGACCCTCTGCGAGCGTCGGGAATCTCTGAATCCATCAGGCTATTTGATCGTTGTCAACCCGTGCCATCCGATCATTCCGACCACCGCCACGAACATCATGGGGCACACACCACATCATGATAGGCACACATATTTAGATTATTACTGCGTCGAATGCAGGAGACAAAGATTCCAGGTCTACATTACACTAGGTATTCAAAAACAGAGGCTCGTCGCGAGATGTCGATAGTGGCCAGTCACCAACCCATCCGAAACACAAGCAAAGGAACGAAAAAAGAACTGCGCCAGCGACATGGGACGCCCACAGAAATAGTAGGAGCGAAGACGTCAGATGATTGATCATTCATTATGCGAGTAAAACAAAAACGAAAAAGGTAGAAAGAGATGTGATGTGATATATTGTTCCTAGTTGGGTTTGTGCGTTCGTTCGCAAACAGCCCCCCACACCCCGCCCCACAGAACGTGGTGACGGTGACGGTGGACGCTCACGCTTACACGCTCCCTTGTTCGACCTGTTCAATCTTCTCCTTGGCATACTCTTCCGAGTATGCCAACTTTGGTATCCAACCTGCTGAGGTGCGTGGTGTTGTCTCCTCGAGCATCCGGTCGATTTGCTCGAGTGTGAGACCCTTGGTCTCGGGTATGAGGAAGTAGGCGTAGACAAAGGCGCATGTGCAGAGGGAGCCCTATATGGGATATGTGCCCATCAGCCGATGAAGGTAAGGGAGAGAGGGATGCAAAACGAACCCAAATGAAGAAGACGGACGAGCGGAGATTGCCGGCATCGGTGTTGACCATGTAGGGGGTGATAACGGCGATGATGGTGTTCCACAACCAGTTGGAGGCCGTCGAGAGACCGACACCACGGGAACGAATAGGAAGCGGGAAGATCTCGCCTGCGTGTGCAAATGAGGTTAAGTCACAGATCCGGAAAGGGAAATGGCGACGGAACAGAAATAGAAGTGGGAATTGAATGGGCAAGACTCACCGATCACGACCCAGGCACCAGGACCCCACGTGGAGGCAAAGAAGAAGATGTAGATGGCGATGAAGGCAATCTGAGCGTTAACAGCGGGGATGTTGTTTGCGACGGTGGCGCCAGCGGCGTCGACATGAGTCTTGTTGAAGCCGACGGTGACCCCGATGACGGCAACCAAGAACTGACAAACAAGCATACCAAAGGCGCCCCAACTGCATATAGACAAAGAAGCATCAATGTCCGGGCTGTGTTTGATTCATGAAGCGACTTACATAAGCAGAGGACGGCGCCCAACTCTTTCAATGCTCCAGAAAGAAACGGGGGTAGAGAGCACATTGACGAGGGTGAAGATGATGGAGATGAGGAAAGAGTTGGTGATGGCACCGGTGGACTCGAGGAAAGGGGTCGAGAAGTAAAAAATAAAGTTGACACCCGTCCATTGCTGCATCATCTGGAGAGAAGTACCGAGAATAGTACGACGGACGTTGCTGCTTCCCTCCCAAAGAGAGCCAGTGAAGCACTGGAGCCAGCTGGACCAGAAGCCTGTGGTGGGGATCGCCTTTCTTTCATACTCGGCATTGGCGATAATCGCGGAGAGTTCAGAAGTGATGTAGTCAGAATTCTCAGGTTGACCACGAAGTCGAGAGAGCACAGCGCGAGCGCTGTCGATCTTGTCTTTCTTGACAAAATAACGGGGAGACTCGGGAAGGAGGTAAAGACCAGTGCCGAGGATCAAACCCCAAGCAAATTGGATGCTGATCGGGATACGGTACGATCCCGTATCTGTCCTTGTCTCGGTGGCGTAGGTGACACAGGAGGCGAGAAGAAGGCCAATGGTGATACCTGTGCAAAAGATGATTCAATGATAAGAGAATTCGAAAACAGGTTGTACTAACAGAATTGGTAGCCAGAGACGAGTGCACCACGAACTTTTCTCGGGCAAATTTCGGACATGTAGAGGATGATGATGGCGGAGACGAAACCGACACCAACACCGGCAATCAGACGGCCAGCGACGATAAGGCCGAGACCGGCGGAAGCAGCCTGGAGCACGCATCCAACAGTGTAGACGACACATCCCGCGATAATGGTCGGTCGACGACCATACCAGTCAGCGAGATCACCGGCAATCAAAGCGCCTTCCGGCAATGCTTAGTGTCAGCAGCTCGATGCCGAAAATAGAAATTTGTTGAACCTCACCGAAAAAAGTGCCGGCGGAGAGAATGGAGGTGATGAGCGAGTTGTGGGAACTCGTCAAGGCTGTTGCGTCGGGACCTTCGATGAGGTGAAT
This sequence comes from Xerocomellus dryophilus, assembly GCA_038089495.1. Classification (NCBI taxonomy): domain Eukaryota; kingdom Fungi; phylum Basidiomycota; class Agaricomycetes; order Boletales; family Boletaceae; genus Xerocomellus; species Xerocomellus dryophilus. The sequence continues at coordinate 8,879 of JBBPKY010000722.1, forward strand.
GAAGACTTTTGAACCAGTGACACCATTGATGTATCCAGAGTCGTAACCGCTGTTGGGAGGGTGAGCGGACGAAGGGGATAAGATTGAGCGGGACTCACAAGAAAATACCCCCAAAGGCGGCAAAGGCGCAGAGCAAGTAGGCCCTGAGAGTGACAGGAGCCTCGATGTAGTTGAGGTCTGTAGGACCGGCAAGATTGACGGCTCCACCTGGCATGGCTGATTGACAGGAAAGCGCTGAAGAGGAAGGTCGACTACGCTGGGAGGACGAAGGAAGCGCTGAGAACCGCCAGGGTGAGCAGGACCACCGAGGGTTTTAAAGGGATTGACAGTATAAATTTACGGCCAAATTTGACACGGCAGTCCCTGGACCGCAAGGGAAAGGCATTCCGCGCGAGCCGGTTAACCCCACATCGCAACGACCTGTCATGCCCGCATGGTCTCCATCAGATCGTGCCTGGCCCACCACTCCATTTTATCCACCCACACCATCTTTTTCGCTCACCGATACGCATCGGTCCTACGAGTCAGAGTATCAAGACAGCGCGGCCATATCCCCTCAGCGTTGGCCTCGGGGAAGACGGAGCACGTTTGCACCACGTCATGCTCGTCAGTCAACCCCGGATGTCAGCAAACGACACCTGGAGACACCATTTCCCGTCACAGGCTGGAAGTTCCGGTCGCCTCAGTTGAAATAGCTCGGTTTCGGCCAACTTTCGTTACAGCAACTGGTAACTGCGAGGCATTCTTTCTTTGCCACTTTTTTCGTGGTTGCGGTCGAGACTGTTCCAATGCTCATCTGATACGATGGAGGTGTAGCGATCATGCACATCGGATTTGTCGCGGCGGAAGTCGCGACGGATCGTGGCGGAAGTCGTGACGGCCCCGGAAGTCGCCACCGTCTCAGCTCTGCCCCGCAATAGTACCCTTGTCCCGCCCGATCGGTTCCCGCGCCCCGCGGCCATCCAAAACAGGCACTTCGCGTTTACAGTAACTTCGGGTTGTTTGCTTCCCCGCCCAAGTTCTTCTCTCTGCTTCTTCTTCGTTCACCGTCGTGATGCCCATCAAGAAGGCTGCGGCATTCGACTCCCCGTCAGTCGGGTGATGCTGCCTAGTCAACGTGCACTCGCACACCCGCACACCAACTGTGAATGATCCGGCACTGTTTGAGGTTGCTCCGTCCGTGCGTCGCTGTGTCACCTTGACCGAGATCAGCTGTCCAATCACCCGTCCATTCTTTCTCTTTTTGTTTTACTTGCGGGTCCTGCTCAGATGAAACCTTGTTTATTTAATATCACCCTTTTCCATGGGCCCGGTATATTCCCGCTGGATTCAGCACTTAGCTACAAAGTTACTCAAAGAAGTAGTGCAATTTTAAATGAACAGCCTGGATAATCCGATATGTCACTCCGTGCCTGTCCAGAGAAGAACGGCACGGTCCATCCACGACATTGACATTCTTACCTACCACACTGCAAATGTGGCAGTGAATACGGTCGGGGCTCCATATCAGATCAGAATGCAACAATTCCAGCGCCCATATACTCTTTATCACGAGCGGGATTCGGCAGCAGTAGTGCCGCACGACCCTCTGGCATGCCACAACTTGCGAGTTCGGCAGTGGCACGTTGCAACAGATGATCATTTGAGCGTGACGTCCATGAGGTTGACAAACACAATTGGGTGTTTCAGTCATGTAACGTCGAGGATATTGCCTCCTCAGCTGTTCAATCAGCAGCGGGTGAGTGCGTCACCAACAGACTGCAAGTATGGCTCACTATTCCTGGAAAGGAAGTTGAGTACATATATTGGCTGTGTACTGATCGGATCAGATAAAAAGGTGACGGTTATTGTTTGACCGCTGGACGTGTCCCCAATGTTACTCGCGGGCTGTGTGGATCGGTCCGAGGAGGTTCGGGGTGCTGTCGCCGAGGATGTCCTCACCCATTGGGTGCAGACAAGTGTGTTCCCACTGAAATGCTTAATGAAGTGGCGAGAAAAGAATGAAAATGTATATGGCAATCCCGAAACCTGATTTGATTTGGATCGAGCCTCCGCCCTGCGCCGTATACTGCGGGGTGAGGTAAGGCCCCTGAGGAGGCCCATCACAAGCACGTACCTCATGACCGGACCTGCCGAGCCTCGAACGAACTTATCACGCAGGAACCCCCCCAAGTGTGCGTGCCACCGAGTCTGGAAGCGCGGATGTCGGACTTCGAGGGTGCGCAGGGCTCCAATAGTGAGCCAAGGAAGGATGCAGTGACCGTGTTGCTGGTTGCTCTGTCCTATTCTCCGGCGATATGTCATGGTCTGCTTTTCGGGTAGGCACGTCGACTGTCGATGGTGACGATGAACCCTGGAGGGCTCAGTACCTGAGGCGCTTCAGACCGATGGGCAAACGAGTGGGGAGGAAGATCATTCGGAGAATTGAATGCTATGTTCAATCCCCGTCATCTCGGCCGTCCTCGGCAGCACTGCCAAGGCGCTCGCCGGCCGATCGGCAAGGTGATTGGTCGTACCGAGCGGCTTCCGATTCATTGCCCGAACCTCACTCCATTTTTCGGCGGCGCCACAACGGTCGCTGTCCTTGATGGCGGTGCGCAACGACTTCGAATTCCGACACGCCACCCGAGTCGATCGGAGCATCTCGGGTGTGACGGTATTCCGAGCGGGGAGTCGGGGACCACCTTGAACTTTCTGGCAATCGTCTGATACGGCCCGGGTTAACGCGAGTACACTTGAGATGCTCAGTAGGATTCCAGACGCCGATCGGCATCGCCGAAGGATCCAACCCCCCAAATCGCGCCTTTGTTTCTTCCGCGTGGGTTCCTCGTATCTCACTCGCAAGCCCATCGCCTGTGTCCACCGACACCATCATCGACGAAGCTAGTGCGTTTCATGTGCAAGAATCCTCGTCACCTTTCTTACATTTGACTCTGCTCACAGATCTTCTCTTATTCTGGATGTCACCATTGACATCGGGCGATTGTGGAAGAGTGTTATAGCCGGGACATCGCGCATGCGGGGATCCTTGATATGGCGACGAGTCGTCATTGGGGCCCCGACTCCCTCTCGACTCCGAAACCCATGTTTCGGCGTTTCGGAAAACGGTTCGCCCCCGTGGTGCAAGTTTTGGGACCGTCATCTGCTTTTCTGGCCCATTCCGTTCGTTCACTCCTGTCCACGATCTCGCTCGCGAGGGCGGAAACCTCCTGCATGGTGGGATCGCAAATACGATGTCCATGACATGCCTCGAGACACTCGCATCACTACCATGGCTACTAACCTACACCAACTATCGCGTACGCGCTTACAATACAATACGGAATAAGTATACACGCTCAAAGCCTTACCCTCGCGACGGATTCCGAAACTGACTTGGTTTGCATGTACCCGGTTTCGTTCAAGTTTCTTCTCTCTCTCGATCGCTCGTCTCTTTATCTTTATTTGGCGGCCTCCTGAAGACACCCCGAATGCTTGACATGGCACGCTTGACAACGGCCTTGCTCCTCCCATATGACCGGATACGGAAGATATACGTGAATGCATACACGGCACAAATCTGCACGTCGGGTTGTCAGCACAACGCGACGTTGAAAACGCCCGGGTCAAGCGAAAAAAAAAGGGATTGCATCGACTCACGTTGAACACGATAAACGCGCAAAACACGCCCACATCCCGCCACCGATGCGAATATTGGATGTTGAACATGCCATAGAGCCACGCGTCTGCCGTGCTGGCGGAGCAGTACAGACAGTCCGACCCCGCATCCGGGTTCTGAACATATCCCCCCGCGCTCGATACAAACGGGTCAAGGTAGGACGCGCAAGAGTAACCCGAGGGCGGTTGGATCACTGCAAACTCTTTTGCGGAACACTGGACCGACTGTCCAGAAAGAACTGTAGAAGTACACTCGTCAGAAAGGCGGGGCCGTACATGGTATTGGGGCGGAGCTCGCTTACTCTGGGATACCAATCCTTCGATGAGGTATGTGTAGGGCGAGAGCCTATACACCCATTGCCACCACCCAAGTTGCGAATACGGTTGAACGACGCCGTTGAAGGTCAGCACGAAAGAGAAGAGAAAACTGAACAGGGTGCCCGCAATCTCTGCCGTGGGACTCGTCGCTGCGACGGCTTGCCCGATGGTGGTGTAGTATATTGGAAAGAGAATCCCAAGGAGGAGGTAGGTGTATCCGCCTCTGTCCGTCGGAAACCCGACCGTCCAGTACCAGCAAAGGAAGAAGAGCGTCGATCCCAGGATGTTCCAGGGAAGTTCCACAAGGATCTGCGACGTCACGAGCGCTGGCCATGAATAGATTCTGCTAGGACGTTCTCGGATCTCGTACACATCACGAAGGTTCAAAAAGATGACCTGAAGCTGATTCGCCAGTGGTACGCTCAGAATCAATGCCATGAACACCGCCTGGTAGGATTTCAGTATGGTATCCGATCAACGACGTGACAGTGAATACGCACAAAGAGTTTGTTCTGCGTGCCCTCGAGAGAGTTATTGCGCTGGAAAAAGGTGAATCCGATGAACAGACCGCCGACGATGTTTAGCATCATCTTGGCCATCAAGTACGTCGGACTTCTCCAATAGTGTATGAGGTTGCGCACGAGCAGCGTCCAAATTTGATAGATCCAAGGCGTCGCGAATCCCGAACGGATGGCGGCAGACACTGCGGGCGTGTTCCGCCCTTCGGTAACAATGGCATCAATTTCGTTGTCGACGAGCGTCGACTCGGGTGAGCTGGTCCAAATATCGTGCCAGTCTACCTTGCTGGTTGCTGTTGCTCCAGCGCCAATGACGTCGAGGATGAACTCAGCCCTGTTCAACACATCAAGATGTAATCCTCGATGCCTATGCTGATCAAACCAAGTAAACGTACGGGTTTTCGTCGTCGCCGCAGCGACGAGATCCATTCCCTTCGAAATACTGGATGAGGGTCGTGGCGCTGGGTCCAACGTCTCCAAAGTAGACAGTTTCGCCGCCCGTTCGCAGCAAGAGCAACCGATCAAAGACGTGGAAAAGCTCAGCGGAAGGCTGTACCAGCCTATATCAGCACGCGTGTACCAGGAATCAAGTAGGGTTGCCAACCTGATGGATGCTGAGTGGAAATGCCGTCAGCCATTGCGTGTGGCAACGAGGAAGATGAACGCACGTGCAAAGAATCGCTTGCCCGCTATCTGCCAGGTCCCGTAGAAATGAGACGATCGCCCACGCGCTCTGCGAGTCCAATCCAGAAGTAGGTTCATCCAGGAATAAAAGCAGTTTTGGCTGGGGAGGATCGTTTAGTCTACCCGACCATCGCGAAGAAGCGAAACGCACCTTGGCAGCCAGTTCTACCCCGATAGTCGTTCTCTTCTTCATTTCGACGCCGAGAGAGCCGACTATCGCATCTTTATAAGCGTACAGCCCACACATCCTCAAGCACCTGTCGACACTGGAGGCAAAGCCTTAGGATAGGCGCAATCCTGCAAATATGAAAACCTTACTAGGCTTCTTTCTCGGCTATCGGAACGCTAAACGGCTGTCTCAGCTTTGCTGAGAATAGCAAAGCCTCCTTAACCGTCATCGTCGCAAGGTGTGTATCTGTTTGCTGGCAGTAACCGCTGATAAAAGCTCAGTTTAGCATAATCTCAGAACAGGCGAGCAGCTCACGTCTGAGCTTGGAAATCGGGTGGCAGTGGGTGACCATTCACGAGGCGGGTCCCTGAAACAATGCCTATTTCGGTGCGCTCTGCCAGTACGTTCAACAGCGTCGTCTTTGAAAAAAAAAAGGAACATCAACCCCAACAAACTACAGGAATTTCGGTTGCGTGCACGTACCTTCCCAGCACCAGATTCGCCCATGAGTGCTGTGAGCTTTCCTGGAGCAACATAACCAGACACGTCGTTGAGAAGTCGTCG
>JBBPKY010000723.1:0-14760 GCA_038089495.1 Xerocomellus dryophilus
TTACCTTCTTATCTCCTTATCATACAATAATAAGGTTTATGTCAATAGGTACAAACATACCTAGACACTATATAAGATGGGCCTTACTGCCTATCTCAATAACGACTTCAGTTGTTCTCCACTCCCACTTCAGTCCACTAGAGCACTAGCATCCCACTAGTCTCTGATATAGCTTCACCTTGTTTATCAACCAAGAACCATTGTCCTAAGTGAGTCTCTCCACTAGGACTATCATCTCCCTTTGTGTTCCTGCGCTATCGGGATCGTATTCCTGATAGGTTATGAGCCCTGTGTAAGCGGAAGGTTATTCGTTGTTTCACATGCTTTCAACAATGCCCTCTATCTTCATGCACTATGGCTCTTGGTTGGTTACTGGCATGACTCTTGTACATGACCTTGGTCATTGCTGCCTTTGGTGCTGCCTTAGGTACACCCACTGTGGAGGCCAACGAACACCTAGAGTTCGCCGTTACTTCTGGAGAGTTAGTAATTCGTCACGTAGGCAATCTCTTTCACTTCACATTTATATCTCGGATTGGTGACCAACAAGCACAACTGACTGTGGGACTCCTCATAGGAGAATTCACAGATCAGGTTGGTACACCCCCCGACCCAGAAGTATACGAGACATGTCGTACCAACTTTCCCCCTGGATATCCCTATCATGACATCCTACCCGGTGTTCCATTCCAACTCTACTGCACACTCTGCAAGTGAGATCTGGAGCTGGGCGAACTCTGTTCGCATCCAGCTTTTGGAGTTACAGTCTATAGAAGAGCTCAAGAGGACGTAGATGCAAGAATAGACGGACCAGACATCCAGCTAAGTCTTCGCACTCGTCCCTTCCAGTTTCTTCAATACATCTGTGCCCACGAACCTCCTAGGCAAGAATTGCCCTCTACTACCGTGGTTGCAGACGTCATACAAACAGCGTTAGATCAAGAAACTTCCTCTGACAACTCTCCACCCACTCCACCTCCATCTCGCAACTCGATTCCACCACTTTCCTCATCATCCTCCTCCGAACATGTCCATAGAGATACCCCAGAACCCACTGCTGCACCAACACGAGGCTTTCAACATCGCGGCAGTAGAGGACCTAGTATATACAGATCTCCAACAGCTGCCCGAAGATCTGAAACTAGAGGAAGGGCTCGCACCACAAGACGTGGTAGAGCTCAGGTTCGCGAGGTTTCAAACCCTCACCAAGAACATTCCCATCGCACGTCTAATGCGAACATGGAAAATGTACCGCCCGAATGAGGCTGGGGTCATAGAACCTGTTGAACTAGGCCCATTCTTCCAAGCAAAGGGCCTTCAACAGTTCGAAGATGCTGAGATTCCTGGAAAGAACCGCATGGTCTTCCCCTTCCAAATTAGACCATGTGAAACTAGAGCCAAGGACTTACACTTGGTCAATTCTTTCAGGTACATCAATGAGTCTATTGCCTCCACGTATGAAGGAGCTGGTTGGGCTTTCCAGACCAAGAGTTACCACTCCTGTCCTAACGTTCCGGTACACAATCAAGGTTTTGAAATCATCCCTCACTTCTTTTTTCCTCCTGATAAAGGTCCTTCTCATATTCTGGAGAATTCTCTCAAGCTGAATTGGCTACTGCCAGCTCATGTTTTAGAAGATGGATGGGGATTTGTCACGGGATCAGATCCAGTCTGGCACTGAATGGAATAAAGCCTTCGACTCCTATCACCGTACCCGTTTTAATTGCGACCCCGCTTACAAAGTACATTGCAGACTCCAACAACTCCTCAAACAGGCTAAGACTCAAGATGAGCTTGACATCATATATGAAGGAGAGTTCCTAATGGTAGAAGAAATCGAAGAGCTGCATAGGAAGGAGAATGACGTTGACAACTTCTCTAGATCGATCAACTTCTTCCATGACACTACATGTCACCCTTCTTGGCCTTTGAATGGTAGAGAATCCCTTTCATACAATTTGGACTACCTCTTTCCCTCTAGAAACTTCTTGACTCTCAATGCTCAAACTTCACACGTACATGTTCCCTATTATTCTTGTTCTGAATCTAGTATTTGTGTATATGAAGGTTTCCTTACCAATTTATACATTGGTAACCCGCATTATTTTGCGGACACAAATTTCGACTTGTTTGAAATACAAAACTTCGTACCAATACCCGCAAGGGATCGAGATCACACAAAGAACGAATCATATCAGAAAAGAAAGGAACAACGGCAATTGTTATGACAGTTGAGAAAAGGGACTGGTAGACAAAAGAAACAGATCCTATCTATAGGAACTGGGATATTAGGGAATGGTTCAACTTCTTTCAATCTTCTTGATTATCTTTGTAAAACGTTAGTTGATGATTACTTTTCAGATCTCCTCTGATACACTATGGCTCTCCCTACCTCTGAAATTAAGTTTGATAACACACTCGTCAGTCGCATTCCTACGCTCACTGGGCAGAAGAACTATGATATCTGGCAGAAGCATATCACATCCACCCTCTCCACATATTCCATTTGGGAATTTGTCGACAGAACCCTCATTTATGCTGGTCTCCCTGCTGGTGCAGACCTGGCTGATCGCCAAGCTAAATAGAAGGTTCTAGATAAATGTATACTCAGCATCATGGCCAGTACGATCAACGATTCCCTACTCACCCATGTCAGCTTTACATGGGCTGACCCAAACGACCCAGTCTCTATGGCCAAGGGACTTTGGGATAAGCTAAAAAGCTTATATGGAACTGCTGGGCTTGTCGGGATGTTCCATCTCTTCAAAAGAGCTTGGACCTGCCACATCCGTCCTAACCATGCTACGGATGATATCAATCGTCTTATGATGCTCTTCACCCAGATGCAATCTGCCAGTTTCAATATACAAGAAAACATCCGTGCCATGATCCTTCTTTCCAATCTTCCTAATGATTACCATACCCTCACCTCTACCATCATACAAACTCTTACCACCGCCCAATTCGACATGGAACACGTTACATCACATATCCTTTCAGAAATGGAACTTCGTGCCACACATCGTCCATTAGCTGCTTGGATTTCTCATACAGAATCCGAAGACCCCTGTTCTCTTATTAGCAGGACAAATGTTATTCAACGTGGTCCTCCAAATCAAAATTAATGGAGGAACCAGACCCCTTCTTATCAGAAACCGTTGAACCAGCCTTACCAATCTCCTGGCTACCAACATCAGCAATCTGGTTCTAATCCAAACCAAGGCCAGAAGAAGGGAAAGGGTCCTGCCAAATCGAAGTCCCCTAACACAGGACAAAAGAAAGAGTGGTACAATCAGCGACAACAGTCGAAAGGCAAAGGAAAAGCTCCTGCTCAGGCAAACGAGCATGTCTCCTTTGCAAACGAAGTCCAGATGGAACAAACCCAGTTAGATCAAATCCAACTGGAGAATTATGCTACAATGGAGGAAGAAGACTTCCTTGATAGATTTGCAGATCATGAAGAAAATCAAGAGGATCATGAGATGGAAGACATGTCTTCTATTACAGCTGCCGCCGGATGGGGAGATAGAAACACTGATGAAGATGATGGAATGATGGTAGCCGGGCCATCAAGACAGCCCTTTCAATTCCCTTCCTTCAAGGAAAGTCCCTTTTGAAGAGAAGGAAGCTACTACGGGACCAAAGATGAAGAAAAGGTTGAAGAAAATTTCTTTTTCTATTGGAGGATTAGCTAGTTCATCTAATCATTTCAACAACCTTGAAAGGTTAGATCATATCCAGACACTCCTTCCTCCTGCTTCTCCCATAGAAGTAGCCGTGGCTTTACCCCCACGAGACATAGGAGAACGATGCTTATACCCACGTGAGTCATGCGGATATGATTCTGAAAATGATTATGACCTTTACTTGTATTATGGTGCTTTTGCGCTAGGAGGAGAAACTGAAAAGAGCTTCACCAGACACCACTGGATGATTGACAGTGGTTGTACTGATCATCTTTCACCCTTCAAAGATGACTTTGCACATCTAGGTTCTCAAACTCACTATGCAGTTGTTGCCAATGGTGAACGAGTCCCTATGTATGGTCCTGGCAAGATCATAATCCATCAACAACACAAAGGATCGAAACCCCTTACTCTAGAAGAAGTATGGTACGCTCCACATGCTGGTCACCGACTTTTGTCGGTTACAACACTTACTAGTCAAGGCTATACATGCCTGATTAGTGACCAAGAAACCAGTATCTGGGACAACAACGAGTGCTTGGTGATATGGGCAACTGCCTCCTCACCTAGCAACAACCTCCATTGGTTTTAGTCCTCTATGATTACTCCAACGGATGGTCAATTCAACTCATTGGTAAAGAAAGACTCTTATGAACTTTGACATCATCGTTTGGGACATTTATCCAAGAATGCTCTTCATAAAGCCCCTCAACACATCACTGGTATGCCCACTATCACACAACCAGGATCCACCACTCCCTGCAAAGGCTGTGCCTTGGGGAAGATGCATGATCGTTCATATCCTGCTTCCAGTAAATGAGCCACTCGTCCTTTGGAACTTATCCACTCTGATTTAGTTGGGCCTATGCCTACTGAATCAAGGACTCATGCTCGGTATATTCTTACTTTCATCGATGATTTTTCAGATTATTCACTTTTTGCGTTTATTTGTAACAAAGATGCCACTTCACAGCACTTCAAGGCTATGGTTGCCTGGGCTGAAACCTTCACTGGTCACTTGCTCACCTCTGTACGTTCATACCGAGGGGGGGAATTTATGGCTGGAGAACTTCAATCATTCTTCCGTTCCTCATACACCCCAACAAAATGGTCATGCAGAGAGGTTCAATAGAACTCTACTTGAAAAAGCAGAAGCCATACGCCAACATGCTTGCATGCCACGATCTTTCTGGCAAGATGCCTGTGAAACAGCATTACATGTCTATAATCGACAACCCATGCGTCATCATGACTGGAAGACTCCCATTGAGATCTTCAATGGAGGCAAACCGAATGTTTCTTACTTCAGGATATTCGGGACACGTGCATACATTTTTATCCCTCCAGAACAGCGACAAGACAAGTTGTCTCCTAAATCAGAGGAGATGATATTTATTGGGTATGAACCAAACACTAAAGGCTATTGCTTTTGGTCTAAAGAGAGGAGGAGAGTATTCGTTTCTATGAACACCATCTTCGATAAGAAACTTTTTCCTTACTATTTCAGAGACAAGGAAGATGGATACGCCCCTATTCCAGTAGAAGATGAAAATCTGTTTACAGCATCTGACGACTTTACACCTGATGATTCTCAACCAAGGGATCCGGAACCCTCTCAAGATGTATTTGTCCCAATACCTCTAGGCTTAGGTCCACATCCCAATCAACCATTCCCACCAGGAGATGGACACACTTCTGGCAATACCTCACCATCATTCGCTCCATATGTTCCACCCACAGAGGAACTATCACCATTTGGCCTTTTTGATGATTCATTACAGTCATCAGAAAATGATCCACCATCGTATCACACTTCACCACTACGACCAGGCGTCAAACGCACTACACCCAATACTGGACACCGCAGCTCTGTCTCAGACAAGCACCAACATAAACGATACATGCTTCCAGGCGCCTCTTCAGATGAAGAAGAGAGATTAGATCGACAAAGGTTGCTCTTAACCAACCCACTTCCTGAAAAGGAAAAACAAACCGTTGAGGAAGAAACTCCTCTAACTGGTACTTGAGTCTGGTTACCACCTCATCAATCCCCTGATGAAACTTTAACCGAGTTTCGTAACCATCCGCATCAGGATCGATCCACGATCCATGATAGAGCCTTGTTTCGACCACCTGTCAAGGCAAGAAGATCATCTCGCATCCCTGTATCCCAGATCATTCCAGATAATACATATGGGGATAGACCATATATACAAATTGAGAGAGATCTACAAGGACTTGCACCTATTCAAGAGGAGCCCATGACGATTGATCCTACGCCAACTAACGAAGCAGGTGATCCAGATCTTGGTTCGATGTATTCATCAAAGTGGATACAATATCACTTATCTATGGCTGTGGACGCAACACCTAATCCCCTTCCTAAACAGTATAAAGACGTTCTCAAAATGTCTAAGGAAGAACAAGGATTATGGATGGCTGCCATGAACGAGGAAATAAAATTCCTTCATGAGAGAAAGGTATGGGAATTGGTAGACCTACCTAAGGGTCGTCAAACCATCAAAGGGAGATGGGTTTTTGCTGTCAAATCTGACAGATGCAAGAAAGCAAGATTCGTCGCTAAAGGATTCACACAGATCTTTGGAATAGACTATGAAGAAACCTTTTCCCCAGTTTCTCGGTTTGAAACGTTCCGACTACTCATGGCACTAGCAGTGCTTCATGATTGGGAAATAAAAGCACTAGATGTCAAGACCGCATACCTCTTTGGCGAGCTGGATGAAGAAATTTATATGGAACAACCCGAAGGTTTCATAGTCAAGGGCAAAGAGAGAAAAGTCTGTCACCTGAAGAAATCAATCTATGGATTGAAACAATCAGCACTGCAATGGAACAAGCAGTTGCACAAAAGTCTCCTGGAGATGGGATTCCACCGTTGCAAAGCAGACCCAGGAACTTACTTCAAGATTCAGGGTGATGAATTGATCATCGTACTTGTTTACGTTGATGATGCTCTTTTTATGGGTAGTAACAAGACACAAATCCTCAATCACAAGAAACGATTCATGCAACAATGGAAATCAAGAGATCTTGGTTCAGTAAAAGAATACTTAGGTATGAGGATTACAAGGGATCGCCAAAAGCGCACAATTACTCTAGACCAAAACTGCTATGCAAAGAAAGTCGTAAAACAATTTGGTCAAGAGGATTGTAGACCTGTCTCTGTACCTTTTCCTACTGGGTATAACCCAAGACCAAACTCTAACAAGGAACAGTTGAATGCAACACTTCGCAGTCACTATCAGTCGGTCATTGGATCACTGTTATACATGATGCTTGGAACAAGACCAGACATAGCATTCGCGGTTATCAAAATGTCTCAGTTTTCTTCCAATCCAATGGAGGAACATTTGCAGAAGGCGATATATATCATTCGCTATCTAGCATCTTCAAAAGATCTCTGCATAGATTACACTGGACATGGAGACCAAAATGGACTATGTGCCTACTCTGACACAGACTGGGCTGGTGACATTGAAACATCACGATTCATCACTGGATATGCTATCTTCCTAGGAAATGGCATAGTTTCCTGGCTATCTAGGCCACAACAAAGAGTTACACTTTCTTCCACAGAATCAGAATATTGCAGTATGACCAAAACGGCTAAGCAGCTTCGCTGGATTTGGAATTTATATGAAGAATTCCAATTCAAGCTAGGTCCTCTACCCTTATGCGTCGATAACCAAGGTGCAATATTTCTTGCTTCCAATCCTGCTCAAGAAGGACAAACCAAACACGTCCAGATGACAGAACATTACATCCGAGAATCAGTAGAGTTTGGAGAAATCAAACTATACTATGTGCTGACCAATCAGCAATTCGCTGATATCTTTACCAAGAACTTGGGCAAGCAGAAATTTGAAGACAGAAGAAAGTCACTTCGACTTTTACCTTTCAAATCATCATAAGATGAACAGCGAGGAGGAGTGTTGGAATTCTGGTATTTCTTATTCAGATTTATTATTCCTGATACCAGATTCTAGAACAGTCTATGATCTTATCTTTATGCTATCCATATTACTCATCCTTATCTTTAGTCATAGATATGATGTCATTTCTTATCTCTTATCATGACATTATTATCACACCATTTCTTATCAGCCAATCATGGCTTACCTTCTTATCTCCTTATCATACAATAATAAGGTTTATGTCAATAGGTACAAACATACCTAGACACTATATAAGATGGGCCTTACTGCCTATCTCAATAACGACTTCAGTTGTTCTCCACTCCCATTTCAGTCCACTAGAGCACTAGCATCCCACTAGTCTCTGATATAGCTTCACCTTGTTTATCAACCAAGAACCATTGTCCTACATAAGTGAGTCTCTCCACTAGGACTATCATCTCCCTTTGTGTTCCTGCGCTATTGGGATTGTATTCCCAATAATATGTGCACACCTTTGTGATGATTTGGAATATCATATTCATCAACTTTTTCCTATGATGCCTCTACCTGAAGAAAATTGGATCTATAATTATGGTCTTCATCTCATTGATTCAGCACTTCGCAAAAATGGAAAAAGCCTACAAGATTTTCCTGAGATGCCCCTTCCACAAGAAAACTGGGCTGCAGTAGAGGGCAACCGGTTAATTACAGAGCAACTTGCCTATGATCCACAAATACTTCAGGGTATTGTAGAGCATGATATTCCAACTCTCAATCATGAACAAAGAACTGTTTATGATGAAGTTCTAAATGCTGTTCAGCAAGCAGTGTATCATTGGGAGTGTTTCTTTGTAAACAGTGCTGGAGGCTGTGGCAAAACATATATTTTCAATCTCATTGCAGCTGTAGTTTGTGCCCAAGGAAAAATTGTTCTTTGTGTTGCATCATCTGGAATTGCATCTCTCCTACTTTCTGGTGGATGTACAGCCCATTCATGCTTTAAAATAACCATTCCTGTTCATGAGGCCAGCACTTGCAATATCAAAAAGAATGATCAACTTCATGAGCTATTGGGTCAGACTGCTCTCATTGGTGAAGTACCTATGCAGCATCGACATGCTATAGAAAGTGTTGATCACACTCTTTGGGACTTGCTTGGACATGATGTGCCTTTTGGTGGAATTTTTGTGCTTTTCGGAGGAGATTTCCACCAAACACTTCCAGTAATCCCATATGGATCCAGAGAGCAAATAGTTGGTGCTGCCTTATGCAGATCTCACCTTTGGAAACAAATTCAGCTTTGCCACCTTCATCAAAACATGTTCTTGGATCAAAATATTGAGTGCAGGCGATTTGCAGAATAGTTGCTAGAAATTGGTGCAGGCCATGGAATCAATGCTGAAAATGAAATTCTTCTTCCTGAATACGTGGCAATGATATCCAATCTCTGATTACTACACTATATAGAGGACTTCTTGACCCAGCTCAAAATTATCCTGATGGGTACTTTTTGGATCACATAATCCTTGCTGGCAAAAATGTGGATGTCAATGAGATCAACACTACCATTTTCACATCTTTACCTGATGGCAATGTAGTCTATGATAGTGCAGACTCAGTCACAGAGCAATATATCCCTCCAGAATTTCTACATACACATAATTCCTCTGGCTTTCCTCTTCATAAGCTGGAATTGAAAATTGGTGTCCCTCTCATGCTTCTGCGGAACTTGGATCCTCAACATGGTTTGTACAATGGTACACGGATGGTCTTGGTCAGATCTACATGTCATATTCTTCAATGTTGCATGCTTAGATAGGAAAATCAAGGAGTACAAGGTGGTGATGACAACATTGTCTTTATTCCTGAGATTGCCCTTGATGCTAACAAAGATGAATTCCCTATTCCACTTCACCATTTACAATTCCCAGTTCACCTTGCCTATGCCATGACAAGAAATAAAGCCCAGGAATAAAGTGTCAAACATATTGGATTGGATTTACGTACACCTGTATTTTCACATGGACAACTGTATGTGGCTCTTTCTAGATGTACAAATCCAAGAAACCTCAAGGTTGCATTTCCTCTTGATCAAAATTCCAACAAAACAACAAATATATATAATGAGGTGCTTAGGAATATACTAAATAACTGATTTGTTTTTTACCTTTACTCTTTGTACTTCTATTACTGTACTATGCTCTGACTTAGAATAAATAATGTCATTTATTATCTGCCAATCCCATAATTATGTAGCCTGTGCCAAAGGCACAACGGGTAACAGCTAGTACATTATACTGGACATGAAGACCAAAATGAACTATATGCCTATTCAGACACTGATTGGACTGGTGACATTGAAACATCATGTTTTACAACTGGATATGCTATTTTTTTTTTAGGAAATGGCACAGTATCCTGGCTATCTAGGTGATAACAAAGAGTTACACTTTCTTCCACAGAAGCAGAATATTGCAGTAGAACTGAAACTGCAAAACAACTTTGTTGGATTCAGAATTTGTATGAAGAATTCCAATTCAAACTAGGTTCTCTACCACTTTGCATTGACAACCAAGGCATAATCTTCCTAGCTTCTAATCCTGCTCAAGAAGGACAAATCAAATATGTTCATATGATGGAACACTATATCCAAGAATCAGTGGAGTTTGGAGAAATCAAACTTTACTACATTCCAATAGATCAGCAATTTGCTGATATCTTTACAAAGAATTTGGGCAAGCAGAAATTTGAAAATGGAAGAAAATCACTTTAACTTATATCTTACAAACCATCATAAAATGAACATCAGGGAGGAGTGTTGAAATCTGGTATTTCTTATTCAGAATTCCTATTCTTTATTATCAAATTCTAGAATGGTCTATGACCTTATTTTTACACTATTCATATCACTCATCCTTATCTTTTATTATCAATATGACATCATTTCTTATCTCTTATCATGGTGTCATTCTCACACCATTCCTTATTAGCAATCATGGCTTCCCTTCTTATCTCCTTATCATATGATAATAAGGTTTATGTCAATAGGTATAAACAATACATAGACACTATATAAGATGGACTTTACAGTCTATCTCAATAATGACTTCAGTTGTTCTTTCATCCCACTCCAGTCACCCTCTTGAGGTCCTAGCATTCCACTAGTCCCTTACAGTTATCAAACCTTGTTACCAACCTAGAGCCATTGTCCTGAGTGAGTCTCTCCTCTAGGACTGCATATCCCTTTGTATTCCTGCACTATTGGGATTATATTCCAGATACTACAGAGGAACTATGGGATGGTCATAAATCTTGATAGTGATCTACTTATTGTATGTACAACTTGTATGGTTATACAACTTTCTTGAAGAAACCAGTTATAATGTGTTGAAAGCCAAATCTACTTGATGGCCCTGTATTGGGTGTTGCCACAGATGTGACATGCTGTATGTTATTTTGGCATCATCATCACTAGTGTTGTTCTGGCCTGGCCAGGATGTTCTGTTGGAAATTGGATGGGCAAGCATGAGCACAGCCTGATCTGCTACAGTCCATCGAAACAAATTTATTTATTTGTTTGTCTCTTCTCATCTTTGATCGAGTGTTGACCACCTTTCATTGGATTAGTTTATTCTGTATTGACCAGATGCTTTTGTTCGTTGATAGCTCAGCCTAGCCCAGGCCCAAGCACTATTGTTTCGATCTGCATGTGTGTCATATACTAGCCCAAGCACACCCTTGTCTTTTTACTCTTGTTCTCTTCATATAGTGTCCATATTCATATATTAGACATCCAGTTGGCAACCACATCCCTCAGTCCATTGTCTTCCTGCACAACAACTGAGGTGAGCTTCATACAATAGATATTCTACCAACTCAAGCTAATGATGTATGTAGTTAGCTGTCCCTCAATAGCTGTTGTGCACAATCGCTGTTATCTCAGTGCTGGCTGGATCTGTGAGCTTGCTTCCTAATTTGATTTGGTATTTCGGTAGGGTACTGATGTGAGCATCGCCATTGTTGTTGTCACTGAGAACCTGGGCCATAGTTAGAAAGGTCATTTCTACTGTGGCAACAAGGTGACTGATGGGCCTATGGAAAATTCTGTTCCACCTGTATAGTCAATATGTTCATAACATGTGAGAATCACCTACCAAATCGGGCACAAAGCTGTGGCCTGCTGGCCTGGTGAACATAATAAGCTGTCAGAGCTCTTTTACCAGAAACATGCAGTTAATGCACTCACACATCCATCATAGTACAAAGATACCAATATCATGACTGGCAACAAGCATCTGGCAGGCCTGCCTCCCACACTTAATCTACTGGATAGTGACAATGACGACATTCAGTCCACTAGATCAGGCGGTAATGTTTTCATTTTTCATTTTTCATTTTCCAATACTTTCTAATGTTTTCATAGCATCTAAGCACTTGAAATGGTCAAACAACACCCCCAACACTACCATTGCTGCCTCATTGGTGACAGATGATGACAGTAAGCTCTCTCATTACTATTTTTTCTATTACACTCACATTTTTCATTATCTATCCACAGGCTGCTTGAAAATAACCCAGCCGGCTCACTCAAAGAACATACAACATGATGGTAAAATCCACAAGGGTATCATACTGTATATGTCCACAGTACAGATGTATGCACCATGCACACACAAATTCACTTGCTACCATAGTACTGATGTTTTTTTGTTTCACTAGCAGGCACTCTCCAAGGTGGTGACATCACACCACCCCCTGCTGCATGCACACCTCAGTGTGTGGACTCAGCAACATGACAAATGGGTATGTGCACAAATTCGCTTGCTACAATGGTACTAATTATGTTTTGTTCCGCTAGCATGCTCTCTCCAAGGTGGTGACATGCCCTGCCACACATACTACTCAGTGTGTGGACTCAGCAACATGACAAATGGGTAAGCTAGCTATTATCTGAGTATACACGGATGATGAGATGTGTTACGATTTCTTTTTCCTTTTCCTTTTCCATTGAAGTTCTCTCTCTCACGTTCTAGAACCTTCTCCCTGTTCCTGTGGAACGCCTTCCGCCTAAACGCAGTTTCCATTCTACACACTGTGCATGGTTACCTTTACTCCATTTCCACTTACCATCTACAGACGTCTATTCCTGTTCATGCGCAGCCCTGCGCAGCCTCATCCTTCTATTGCATGATCCAAGTCTTTCCTCTTATATTCATCTTAGCATTTCCGCTATGAACACTGCTTGGTCCGTGCACCGCGTTCACACTATTTAAGTAGACAACTCTTCATATGTATTTCCCTAACTTCGACCTGCTCAATATACCTTGAAGCAGCCCCTAAATCTCTAAGTCTCCGCCTTACTTTTGAGTAGGCGCTCTTGATCTTACCGCGTTCGCTACTGTGCCCCAGTAGCTCTCTTGGCCTGAGGAAGTCCCAGGCATTCCCTTGTCCCTCCGAAGGATACCACCTCGGAGTCCTCGTTCTTGTCGAAGGATAACCCTCAACGAACGCAGTGAGTCGAAGCGTCCCTTCAACCCCTTCGTCCTCACCTTCACCTCTTTGAGCCTACGTTAGCCCCTACCCGGGTCTAGCGTAACAAAAGGTCAAAGTTCTCCTGAACGGAGCTACCATCGTTGTAGTCTCCCACCATTGCTCATCAAACCCCTCACCCATCTCGCTGGTTTCTGCTGCAAGAACCTACCCCTGAAGAATCTTCTCCTGAGCCCTCCCGATCGGATCTCGAAGAAGAAACCCTTGACCCTGACACCTCGCTTCTTTCCCCTCAGGAAGAAGAACTCACCCGTGATCTTGCCCACCAATTCTCCATGGGAATCTCCATCCCGAGAGAACCAATGCCACCTTTGCCCACCCCGACTGCTACCGTCCCACTCTTTCCCCTACCTCCGCCACCGCCACCCACTCCCCTTCTATCCCATTTTCCTCCACCACCCTTTATGTCCTCCTCGAAACCCACTGAACTTCGCATCAGAGTGCCCGAAGCCTTCGATGGATCCTACGAGAAAGCCATGCCCTGGCTCAACTCCATCCAGTTTTATCTCCTAGTCAACCAAGCTGTTTACAGTGATGACGCGAAGAAGATCGCCTTCGCTCTCTCATATATGACTAAGGACTCCGCCCAAACTTGGGCCGCCACCTACCGCCAAGCCGCCATTTCCAGCACCACCATTTCCCTCGGAACCTGTTACTGACTTCATCACCAAGTTTGAGAAGTCGTTCAAACACCACGACGTCATCGGAAACGCCATTTCCTGGCTATCAACCAAACGCATGGTCAAAAACTCCAAGAATAACTTGTACTCCCCCTCCCTTGTCGAATACATCTCCATGTTCAAAAACAATGTGGCCCTAGCCGAGATCACTGACGAGAATATCCTAATCGGATATTTCTCCACTGGCATTCCCCCTGTGCTCATGCACCGCATCATGTCCATGGACACCGTCCCTACCAAGGTAGAGGACTGGTACAACAAGGCCGTTTCCTTCCAGACCCAATGGGAACGTGCTGAAGAAATCGCCAAGAGGAACTCCAAGTCCTCCTACCAGACGTTCCACTCGTTCTCCACCCCTACCAAGACGCACGACCCCAACGCTATGGACGTTGACGTCATCAAAGTCTCCAAGCTAACCCCTGATGAGCGAAAACGCTGCATCGAAAAGAAACTCTGCTTCTGCTGCTGAAAACCCGGCCACACCAGCACCACTTGCACCTCCTTCTCCCAGAAACCTCGCCCTGCCGTCAAGAAGGTGGAAACCAAGGAACTTCCCAAGCTGGAAGATATCAACGATGACAACGAAAACGTCCAGACTGTTGACTCAGGTTTTTAAAAGGGAGGACTTCTTCGACGCAAGTACCTCCTTCTCTCCTTAGTGCCAATGTATCAGTACAAGCTACGCGCTCTATGCAAATCCCCTTGAAACTGATCGTTCCCATGCACACCCTGAAAGCCGTCGAAACCCGAGCACTCATTGACAGCGGTGCCAGTATCAATTGCATTGACTGGGGCTTCGTTCAAAAACACTGCCTACCCACTACCCGCCTTGACAAACCCCTTTGTGTCCGCAACGCCGATAGCTCGGCAAACTCCAGGGGCCTCGTCCTCTTTACCTCCACCTTGTTCATCAAAGTCGAAGGAATT
>JBBPKY010000724.1:0-14745 GCA_038089495.1 Xerocomellus dryophilus
CTAAACTGTGGAGTAGAGCCACCTAAATCATCTTCTCCCATGAACCCAACCTGGGACGGGAAGAAAAGAGCACGAGAAATAAATCTAGTGAGATTCTTCAACACGAAAGGGAGGGATATGTGAGAGAGATACTGCATGCTGAAATTGTCTCAGCGTCCACTTTTGAGCTCTTCGAGTCGACAACTGGGCACACAGCCCACACAGCAGCTATAGAGGCTTGCAGACTTGGATTAGGCTGCACTGCCCTTCTGGCTTACAGTAAGTAACAGCATGGCCTTTCCGCAAAGGTTCATAGAAAAGATTGGAACACATATGCAGCATGGATAAGAGCTTTGTATTCCAAGAAAGAAAAATGGCGGACCCGATCGCTGCCAAGAGAAAGCGTTAAGAGCAGTGACCACCGACAAAGTTGAGTGGACACTAGTGCAGTGTTGTTTGTCTGAGTTTGCCGCGTGAGACTTGTCCTAGCCTCAGCCATGACTCGGAGTACGGGAGTGCCCTCACGCACGATCCACCCAAAACGCTCGACGACCCCAAGCAGCATCCTGACATGCGACACACCGGTGTCCCGCACCCACCAGAAACCGCATGTCTCTGAGTGGCCTCCTCAATGTGCTGGACGGTATCGGCGCGCAGGAGGGCCGGGTGCTATTCGCCACGACGAACAAGCACAGGCCGCTCAATCCGGCGCTGTGTCGACCGAGTCGGATGGACATACTCATCGAATTTAAGCTCGCGAGTCGATTCTGGGCAGAGGAGTTGTTTAAGTAAGCCCTTTTATGACTTTTTGCCCTTGCGTCTGCCTCTGTGCGCGACGAAGAGGAGACACATGGCGGCGTCAGGGAAGAACGAGGGCGTCGATTTGGACGCGGAAGAATCCTCGCTGGGGAGACTTCATCGATCTGTGCCGGCCGCCGTCACAGACGTCTCCCGGCCCTCGTCTTCACCACCTCTCGGATCCCCTCACTCCCCGAAAAGACTGAGGGAGTTTAAGCGACTGGCCAGGACCTGTACCGACCTATGTCGGCGTAATTCACTGCGCACACGCACGCACGCTCTCGCACGACCGCATCAACTTGCTCGCTGCCCAGTTCGCGTTCGCCATTCCCGAGCGGTAGCTGCCGGTCGCGGGCTTCCTGGACTTTCTGACGATACACAAGACGAGGCCGTTCAGTTCTGTGGCAGATAACGAGCCTCGAGGCGTGGGTCGAACAGGAGGCCTAGAAGGGGTCGGGGGTTGGGTGTGAGTAGAAAGTAGATCCCTTTATTTCTTGCTTGGCGCCTGCTTTGGCAATGTGCAGTACGATCATATACATTTATTATTGGAAGGACATGCTGTTTGGTCTGCCAATGGGATTGAGATATTGAGGGACTGTCCGTCAGGCACATTTGACAGTGGACACCGCTATTTCGTTCACACTAGCAGGGGTGCTGTATACGCCATCCCGCCAGTACCTACGTCAAGCACCAATGGTAACATCCATGAAACAGATATTATAACTACAGTCAGCTGGTGGCCGAAAGTAGCTGAGTTGGGGCGACTAAGTACATATCTCTGATAACTATTGAAGGCTCACTGGTACATGAAATTGACTGTGCTGAGGAAGGACTTCACAGGAATAGGCCTTTTTCCCCAAATGGTCTACAGTTTCAGGCCATCCGCCACGACGCTTCATAAACCAACGTGAATAAAAGGAACCCAAGATAAGAACGATACGCCAGAGTCGCGAAGCCGCTCGATCGCGTGATGCAAGGCTTCTGCAGCCTGCCTACTGTCTGGAACCCTGCCATCGCCCAAGAGACTCTTGTAAACGTCCTCCGTCACCCTCGGCGCATCGTTGTCCATGATCGACCACATCGTTGCAATAGCGCCCCCATACCCAGCAAGAAGCATTCCCGCCGCAATATGGATAGCTTCTTCCGAAAGTTGCTCGTCTCCCGTTGCAGTGTGACATGCGGAGAGGAACGCGAGACCCCCATGGGGACGTGACACGCGAGCGATTTCGGTCAGCTTCAGGCGTCTGCCGTGAGCGAGCAGGAAACCGCTATCAAAGGGACTGGTACGGTCTTGCGTGCCGTGACATGCGAAGTGGACCCAGTCCGTCTCCGTCATCTTCGACAAGACGTCCTCGACGGTCCCATTTGCCTCCTGGAATCCAACGAATGGCGACGAAGACGACAACTTTCGGATGGTGTCTATCTCCCCCCGTACGCCGGAGAGGTGGAGCTGCCCGTCGGTGCTCGGCTGAGGGACAGCAAGCACGCGAATATTGTGTGACGTCGCCTCGGAGCCTTCCTGAGGTGGCAGCTCAAGCGCACTCATCGTAGGGATATAGGAAGAGATGGCAAAGTCTGAGAGTTTAGGACCCGAATTGATTGTACCATAGAGACCTGCCGCGTGGATGGGAAGAAAGGAAAACGGTCCGGTCGGGCACCAAAAGATGCGAGGGAGTTTAGGACCCGTCGTCTGTCGCCATCCGTCAATCAACATCAATATCATCGGGGACTCGGTGTTCACATACCGAGAGAGCGAGGACCTCGAGAATTGGGCTGACGACTTTCTCCCACAGGTAGGGTAGAATGGACTTGAACACATAATCTGGAGTCATGCCTTGAGGTCTTGCACCTCTGTCTGAGTTATCACGTAAGATGACGCGGCCCTTGAGTCTCAGTAGGTCTTTCAACCGTCGCTGCATGCCTGCAATTTCATCGTAGTTGGTGTCCGAAAGTGGGATATGTATGACTTGTTTGGGCCCTCCCGTGACGACCAACGCATCGCATCTATGTTTGCTAGCATTGAGAAAAACGATAGGCCCCGAGTGCGCCAGAGAAGAAAGTTGATTGATTGTCTTCGGAAGTAGGAACCGCTCGAAGTCAGGCAAGGCACGAATTTCGGTAAGAAGCCTTTCCCGCGAGAGCGTAAGTGTATGGTGTTGTTGGGCCTGCTTGTCTAACAATCCATCCACCATATTTGAGCGGTTCGTCAACTCGGTAACTGCACCTCTGTCCCGAGCGCTAGCACGCTCGAGCTCATGCGATACGCGCTCAAACTGGGCTGCGAATTCTGGGTGTACAGCACGCAAGTCGTCGACGGGGGTGCGAAGTTGTGAGAGCTGACCCCACACGATGGAACGGCCTTGCTCAAGCCACTCGACAGCAAGTTCGGGCCTATGGACTTCAAGAGCAGCCGCAGCCGCATCGCAAGCCACATCTGCAGCTCGAAGAAGTTGATGGTAGCGATCGTGAATGGACAACCCGAGCCATGCTAATTGTGGAAGAAGCTCAAGAGCAACCGTGTATGCATCGAGAAGGGACTGAGAATCATGTTGGAGAAGGCGAACACACTGGACCCAAAGCTGGGATGCTTCAAGACGATCGACGGACCGACCTATGGGGGAGCGAGCTGCACGGGAGGAATATAAGATGGCTTGAGAAAGGTCGGAACTTGAGAGATTGCCGAAGCGTTGGAAGCGATCCAAAAGTGAAAGAGCGAGGTCCCTCAGTCGTGCGGGTTTGCCTGGATGTCCATCCGGTGTGAATTGCATTGCGTCATTGTTCAGCGAAATCGATCTCTCCAGGTCGACGATATCCCCGCAGCGCTTATACCGACTGGACAACGAGTCCCCAAGGTTGATTACCCACAGGAGCTTGTTTGGATGTCCATCGGGTGTAAATTTCAGTGCATCCTCTGTCAGCGAAATCGATCTCTCCAGATCGACGATGTCTCCGAAGCGGCGATAGCGATGCAACAATGAGCGACCAAGGTTGTTGAGCCGTAAAGGCTTGTCTGGGTGTCCATCGGGTGTGAATTGTAGTGCATCTTCTATCAGCGAAATCGATCTCTGCAGGTCGGCGATGTCTCCGAGGCGTCGATAGCGCGCAGACAACAAACTGCCGAGATCGCTCAGCCGTAAAGGCCTTTCTGGATGACCATCGAGTGTGAATTGTACTGCATTCTCAAACAACGAAATCGATCTCTCCAGGTCGGCGATATCTCCAAAGTGTCCATAGCGAGCCGACAACGCGCTGCCCAGGTTGGCCAGCCGTGGGGATTTGTCTGGATGTCCATCGGGTGTGAATTGCAATGCATCCGCTATCAGCGGAATTGATCTCTCCAGGTCGGCAACATCTCCAAAACGTTCATAGCGAATCGACAACGAGTTTCCCAGGCCGGCCAGCTGTGAAGGTTTCTGCGGATGCCCATCAGGTGTGAATTGCAGTGCATCCTCGAACAAAGAAATTGATCTCTCTAGGTCAACGACGTCTCCGAAGCGTTCATAGCGAAAGGACAGCGAGCGGCCAAGGTTTTGTAGACGTACGGGATTGCGTGGATGTCCATCCGGTGTGAATCGCACTGCATCTTCTCTCAGAGCAATCGATCTCTCCAGGTCGGCAACATCTCCGAAACGTTCAAAGCGAGTCAGCAACGAGTCACCAAGATTATTTAGCTGTAAGGACTTGTCTGGATGTCCATCCGGTGTGAATTGAAGTGCATCCTCGAAGAAAGAAATTGATCTCTCCAGGTCAATGATGTCTCCAAGGCATTCATAGCGGCTCGACAACGAGTGGCCAAGATTGTTCAGCCACGAGGGCTTGTACGGATGTCCATCCGGCGTGAATTGCACTGCATCCTCCCTTAGTGAAATCGATCTCTGCAGGTCGACGACGTCCCCGAAGTGCTCATAGCGGGTCGAAAACACAGTGCCGAGATGGCTCAGCCGTAAAGGCTTGTCTGGATGTCCATCGGGTGTAGATCGTAGTGCATCCTCGCACAACGACATCGACCTGTCCAGGTCGACGACATCTCCGAAGCGTTCATAGCGAGTAGACAACGACTGGCCAAGATTGTCCAGCTGTAACGGCCTGGTTGGATGTCCATCCGGTATCAATTGCAGTGCACCCTCGCTCAGTGAAATCGATCTCTGCAGGTCGCCAACGTCTCCGAAGCGTTCATAGCGTTCGCAAAACAAGCTTCTGATATTGCTCAGTAATAAAGGCTTGTGCGGATGTCCATCAGGTGTGAGTTGCATTGCATCTTCGCACAAAGAAATCGATCTCTCCAGGTCGGCGACGTCTCCAAAGCGTTTGTGGCGAATCGAAAGCAGCTTGCCAAGGTTGCTCAAGAATGCGGGCTTGTGCGAATATCCATCGGATGTGAATTGCACTGCATCTTCGGATAAAGATATTGATCTCTCCAGGTCAACGACATCTCCAAAGCGTTCATAGCGAGTCGACAACAACTGGCCAAGGTTGGTTAGCCGTACAGGCTTGTCTGGATGTCCATCCGGTGTGAATTGCAGTGCATCCTCGAAGAAAGAAATTGATCTCTCTAGGTCGGCGACGTCTCCGAGGCATTCATAGCGAATCGACAATGAGTGACCAAGGTTGTTCAGCCGTGAGGGCTTGTGCGAATGTCCATCCGGTGTGAATTGCACTGCATCCTCTCTCAATGAAATCGATCTCTGGAGGTCGACGACGTCCCCGGAGTGCTCGTAGCGAGTCGAAAACAAGCTACCGAGATGGCTCAGCCGTAAAGCTTTGTCTGGATGTCCATCGGGTGTGGATTGTAGTGCATCCTCGCACAATGACATCGCTCTTTCTAGGTCTGCGACATCTCCGAAGCGTTCATAGCGAGTAGACAACGAGTTGCCAAGGTTGTTTAGCTGTAAAGGCCTGACTGGATGTCCATCCGGTATTAATTGCAGTGCATCTTCACTCAATGAAATCGATCTCTGCAGGTCGACAACATCTGCGAAGCGTTCATAGCGAGTCAAAAACACGCTGCCGAGGTTGGCCAGCCGTGAAGCCTTGTGAGTGTGTCCATCAGGCGTAAATCGTAGTGCATCCTCGAATAACGAAATCGATCTCTCCAGGTCGATGGCATCTCCAATGCGATCATAGCGAGTCAATAGCGAGTGGCCGAGGTCGTCTAGCCGTGGTGGCTTGTTTGGATGTCCATCTGGTGTGGATTGCAGTGCATCCTCCCTTAGTGAAATTGATCTCTCCAGGTCTGCGATGTCTGCGAACCGCTCGTAGCGAGTCCACAATGAGAGGGCGAGGCCGTCCCGCAATGAAGACTTGTGAGGGTTGTCGTCGGAGGTGAATTGTGCTATAACATCCAGCATCGATATTGCCTTCTCGGGATCGCCGAGATCACCAAGGTGGTCGAACCGAACGCAGAAAAGAATCCCAAGGTGGTCGAGCAACACATGCTTGCATAAATCCGGATGGAATATCCATTGTAAGGCAGCGTCCAACCTTTGGACTTCCCCGTCATCGTCAGGGTCATTTGCGATGGTTTGAGAGACTCCCGTCGCCTGAATGAGCTCGTACTTCGCAGTACTCCCGAGTGCAAACACTGCTGCGTGATATGCATAGCTATCCGCCAGAGCAACATCCAGCACTTGGGAGAGGAGTGATTTGCCCTCTGTCTCGTTCGATTCGTCATGATGCCTCTGAAAGCGAGCTTCAAGAGCAATGCCGAGACTGAGTAATGTGAATGGGTGGTCCGGGTGGCCGCGAGGACGGAGACGAAGTGCATCCCGACACAGATTGATTGGCACGTCAAAATCGGCAGACGAATCGCTCGCTCGACACTGAGTCAATTTGGCGGTAGCTAGATTGAACAGGACAGCCGCGCGACTGGGATGGGTCGGTGGGCACATATCGTGAGCGTGTTCGAAATATCCGATAGATTCGTCGAGATCTCGTGGCTCTTGAAGTTCGCGATAACGAATGAGTGCGTGATGTCCCCTATCCGTCAACTCCCCTAACCGGCACATCTCCTCGGACTCTGGCGACTAACAATCATGGTAACTTTGATAAGTATATGTTCAACATCAAATTAATACAATCCACTCACGTTTGAGGTAGCTAGGCATTCGTTCCGACCATAACCTCGCCGTTCGATCTCGACTTCAAAAAAAGAGAGTGAAGAATTAACTTCCCCATCGTTTTGTTCCACAGATGTGATAACTATGCGATGCTGTGTAGCTGCCCAGAGGAAAAGGAAAACAGTGTTGCTCACCCTTAAGCTGTCCGTTGCTGTCGAGCAACTCGCCAACAGTCGTTCTGAACCCGCAGAGAGCCTCTCCGTCCCCCAGCGTTGACCCCAGCTCGAATGATGCAAATACTGCGAGACATATCCTTGATAACCGATCCGAGGGCCTTGGGCCTCATTGGGAAAATGGAGAGTGACATGAGCAAGGTGACGACTCACAATACAATCTCGTCGTTCCACTCGACCACATCCTTGCGTACCGACCCGGGTTTGATCGAAGTTCGCTGGATCCCATTTTCAGTTGTTACCGCAACGTAGAACCCAACAGGGATACGCCTCAATCGAATGCCGACATCTGTTGCACGAATGCCTGTCCCAGATGAGTCAGCGATCGCTCAAATTCGTGGTAGGGAACTTACGAGTGATTAGAACACATTCTGTTTTGTTCGCAACCGTCGACTCGGAGATATGCTCTTCCGAATGGAGCCCATTCGATCCCTCTCTCTCCTGGGTATGCGGTATCTGCAACTGCAGCTGGGAGCTGGGCTGTGGGGTAGAGCCAACGAAACCATCTTCTCCCATGAACCCAGCCTGGAATGGGAAGAAAAGAGTACGGGGAAGAGACCTAGTGGGATTCATGAACACGAACTTAGGGCGAGAGATGTGGGAGAGATACTGTGCCCTGAAACTGTCCGACGTCCTCTTTTAGGCTCTTCTGGCGGCAGCTAGGTCTACACAGCCTACATAGCAGCGATAGAAGCTTGAAGACTTGGATGAGGCTGCTGCTGCACTGCACTCCTGACTTGCAGCAAGTCACAGCGTTGCCTTCGCAAAGAATCACAGAAAGAATCGGAACATGGATGCAGTAGGGATAGGGGAAGTGCGTTTAACTGTATTCCAGGAAGCTTTGACAAATGACGGCTTCAGCGCCGCCACTGAGAAAGCGTTACTATCAGTCGGCTCATCTCGGAGGCCGTGACTTCGGGCTACCCCACCCTCGTAGTTGCGACAGCTCGCTCGCCCTCACTCCTGCCATGCACATACCTAGTGGTAACTGTACGTGGTGTACACATCACCCACCCAAACGTCCGATGGTGACCCCTAGCAGCATCCTGACGTGCAGTACACTCAGCGACCGTCACCAGGACCGACCTACGTCGGCATCGCGCAGCGCGCACGCCGTGCACGAGCGGCAGCTGTCTATGGCAAGCCTCCAGGATTTTCTTCCGACGCACGAGTCGAGGTCGTTTTGGGCTGCAGCGGATATCGGGGGTGGGAGAAGGGGGAGTTGGAGAGAAGCGAGGTGATAGGTAGATCTTTTTCTTTCTTGCTTGGCGTCTTCTTTAACCATGTGCAGTAGCTGCATGAACGCAGTTGCGGCATTCAACCAACATACGGATTGATCAATGGACGAAGGAACGACCATTGGGCTCCCTACGGGAGCCTACGGAGTTCCTCAGGCACAAGACCCGCCCGTAATGCCTGGCACCTCTCTTGCCAGATACAGTACATCAAAGGAAATCGTATCAACAAGGTAGCTTGTTCTGATATAACACCGCACCCATGAATGCAGCATGATATTCATGATCCCTAGGACCCTACGCCCACAAATCATTACAAGCAACCACCTCCATATCAGGTATCCTCATAAGTAAAGAACAATCTAGATGTGCGTTGGTCCAGTGGGGCAACCCTGCGATTATGGTGGCCTACTAAAAGGTAACATGCAAAGTACATCCGATTAGGCGACTGGAGCACGGGCGTATTTCCTGCGGAACTTGCTGTCGACGGACTCGAGGTAAAAGTTACCAGGCCAAATGTTGTCGACCGAGCCTTCTGGCGTGTAGTTGACAGCATTGTGGTTCTTCTCACGAAGCTGGATCGAGCGAGGTGAGTGACGTCAGACGAGTGAAGGCAAGGGGAGGCTCACAGCAAGTGCATCGACGTATTCTTGACAAGGTACAACCTTCATGCTCGCCAACCGCTTGAGAAGGTCCATCTTTTCCCGAAGGTCTGATGTGTCACCCTTGACACGGAGAGTGAAAAAACTCGATGCACAACCGCTTCCGAAAGCAAACATGCTCAGGCGCTTGCCCTTTAGCTGGGCAGGTTCAACGGAAGAGAGGAGCGAAGCGAGACAACCATATAGGGAGGCAGTGTACATGTTGCCCAGACGTTTCGAGCAGTGCATAGCCGGCTCAACCTTTTTGCTGTAAGTTGCCTTGGAGGCGGCGATGAAGGTCTTTTCAAGGTTCTTGTCTGTGAGCGAAGCGGTGTAGGAGGTAGCAAGGATTGTGTCTGGAGAAGGAACATTCGCAAACTGGGGTGCTGAAGGGGAGTTGACGAAGTCGTTGTAGAATAAACGCCCGAAACCCTTCTGAACTTGCTTGCCGTAGGGGGCGTGGAATACAGCGTAATCCACGTCATCAAGGGAAAAACCTTCATCGGGTTTGCCATTGGCGTGACCATTTGCAAGGTGGAGCTTCTTTGCCCTGGCAGTCTTCTCTCGGAAACGTGCGTAGGAAGCGTCAAGAGCAGAGATATATGTGGTAACAGACACTGGTCCATCGACCTCGGGATACTCGGAATCCAGTTTGGGCTTGTAGAAGTCGTACGAGTTTGTCATGTGGTTTCCATGGATGGCTGGGAAAATTAAACGTCAAGTTGGGGTAGCACTAATTCAGCTGGGACTTACGTTCAATGACAACAGGTGCGTTTGGACCGATAAGGATAGCACATGCACCAGCACCGCCAGCTGGTCGCGCAGCCCCCTCTGCATAAATTGCAATATCGCCACCGACGACGATAGCATTGCGACCATCCCAAGATGTTGACTCGATCCAGTTGACGGCGTTGAAAAGAGCAGCAGTAGAGCCGTAGCAAGCGTTTTTTGAATCGACACCCTCGATGTCGAAGTTACCGGACTCTGCAAAGAGGTCCATGAGGGTGGTTTTGACGGACTTCGACTTGTCGATGATGGTCTCGGTACCGACATCGATACGACCAACCGACTTTGGATCGATGTTGTATTTTTCGAGCAGGCCACTGACGGCTATTGTATGAAACGGTCAATACGGAGTCCAAGACGTAATTAGATACGACGCACCGTTTAGGGCAAAAGAGTTGATGTCCTCGCGGTCGTCACAGCAAGCCATGTACTCCTGGCCAAGACCAATGGTGTACTTTCCGGCCGCAACGCCGTCAAAGACCTCAAGGTCAGCCTCAGAGATGCACTGAAACCGGGGAAGTGAGCAACCATCAAGGTGTCGCGTGAACAATACATACCCTGCGGGGGAAGTAGACCTCCATGGCGAGAATGCCAACATCCTTGGGACGGGGAAGGTCATACTCTTCGGAGGTAACAACAGATACGGGAGGGATGGCCATGGCTTATGAGTGAAGATGGGAGAAGTCTGATGTCGAAAAACAGACGAGGAAAGGGAGGTTATATACGTTCGATTTACATAACCTGAAATGATATTAGTATATGGTACGACTCGGATACCTGAGGTGGCGTGTTTCACCATACAAGGCAAGAACAGAGACACCATCCGAGACACGTCAACGTTCCCTTACATCCAATGCAACGTTCTCCAGTACGTTTGCCCGCTTGGTGCAACCCGAGCCCGAGCCCCAAAACCCTCGTCGGGGGTCTCTACACACCACTGTCGCTCGGTATCGATGTTTCAATAAGATTTAAATTCAGCAGTTGAATTCCGTCTTTTGCACTGGGACACTGCCAATGATTGAGCGACAGTTGGATTGTAGTAGACTCGGTTCAGTTCCTCTTACTAGGCTACCAAGTTCTTTGTGCTCAACCACCGTGATATTCGTATCTTTGACCGCCGCTGATGGACCCGCACGACACTTTCTCCCAACCACCACTGGCAGCGTTGGTAAGTTTGTTATCAGCCTCATTGCTCGGTCGGTCAGCCACCCGGTCCAGGATGTTAAACCCCCGACTCTCCATTCTGAAGACGGCGCTCTCTTAGCCGGCTCAAGAACGTTCCATCAACACCGTCAAGATGCCATTTACGGTTTCCACTCTTCTCTCGTCACGTCCCCCGATAAGCTCAAGTGGCCAACCAAAACTCTACTTCCCTCCTGGTGGCCACACTCACGATCGGCACACTATTCCACCGGACCGGTTGCACATCTCGCTTTCTGATCCTATCCTTGTTGCAGCAGAACAGAGGCTTTACAACAATCCAAACGGGCTGTCGACTATCAAGGATGCCGGCGCGAGAAAAACCGCCCACCTGGGGTCAGTTGTGTTTCATCTCAAGGGCGGAATTCACTCCCAATGGTCGGACGATTACAACGACGACTCCCCCGCCCCCCAAGCTGTGAACCCCCTGACGACGCTGCAGGAGACAAGTCCGGGCCATTCCTGGAAAGCTGGGTCCCAAGGAGCCGCGGCGCAGGGCCTAAGCTTTCTGGATCCATCGGACGATTCATACGACTTTATGAGCGTGATCGATGGCTCACCTGGCAACGCTGACAGCTCTGCCGAGAATAGGTATGCATTGACTAACAAGCTTCGGTTTTCTCGCCTTCACCAATTATACTAGTCCACATGGTTCTGATCTGGCGCCATTGGCCAGTGAAACGTTCAAGGAAGAGCTGTACATCAGAGGTTACTTGAAGAGGCCCGCGAGTCAGCCAGCGAACGTCGTCCTACGAAAACCAAGAACCTGCCTCGTGTTTGTGAGCCGCAAGGTATTCCCGAAAGTCCTGGGACGACGTCAAGGACGCAAAGTTGCAGAATGTCTGAGAGCGGAACAGGTAAATCAGCCTGGGTAAGTACAGACCAGAGCGCGCCGCTGATCAATTCCAAAGGACGCAGCCGAGACTCCAGGCGGACCTGACGCGCATCTTTCCGAGAAGCGGCTCTCGACCTCCGTCGCTTCCGTAACTCTCCGTGCCCCCCATGCGGATGGCCTCGAATCCCCCGGGATGGACACAAACACGTCGGCATCCGAGTCGTTCGATCTACACGAGTTTTCGTACATAACAGCATTCACAACACCGCCTTCCTCGCCTTCGATCGTCATTGATGCAGAGACGTTCAAGAAAGGGGTCGGCCTTGGCGGCAGCAAGCACGCGGTATAACGAGGAGCTGTGCCATGATGCACGAGTGCATGGAGTGGAGCTGTGTCAGTGCGGCATGGTGCCCACGGTGACGTGCACCACACGCACTGAGCGATTTTAGTGGCATGTAGCTTCTCGACGTCATTGTTATTTATGGCCCTCTAGCAATCAGGACTTCATGATTTGATGCGATAAGATGATCAATATGACACTTCCGAAGCATTTCATGTATGTACGAGTGCATCGAGGAAGGGAGATGAGTCGCCTAGAAATCTGGAATCGCATGTTTAACGCGTGTTACAGAGATCAAACGAACGACGCAAGGAATTATCAACTGATTGTTTGGCTGTCCGGACTTCGGAAACAAACAAACGTACTAATACACGAATCCCAGTTAGTTCTACCCCTGTATCGTGGACTCGAACCATACATGAAGCCGCAAGAAGCTTTCCAAACTGAACGTTTATAGTGGGTTTTCCTCTCTGTCGATAGAATTATCTCTCCTAACGCCTCATGTTTATCAACAGCGGAAGCTGCGTCACTGCCATACCATGCGTGAACCTCGTGTAATATTGGTGGACTCGTGTTCGCGGTTATATCTACATCGGAAGCGTAATCAATCGAGCACTCACCAATTTACGTTGCCTCCCCATGTCGCAAGTCGTCGTCGATATGTCAGCTCTGACGCTAGAAGTCACGCCATATCGTTCTCCCTTTGACGATCGAGACGCCGACGTCACTCTCCACACCTCAGACGGCGCCCGGTTCGCTGTCCACAAGTTGTTCTTGACCATGTCTTCACCTCTGCTGAAGCGTTGCCTGATGCTGGGGTCCTCTTCACCCTCCCCCGCCTTTGAGGGTTTGACCGTGAGGCAGGAGGGAGGACGGGACACCATCGACCTTGTCGAAGATGGAGTGACGACCGAGCGGGTTCTCCAATATTGTTATCCCTTCTCCAATCCTGTCCTCGACAATCTCAACGACATCCAAGCGGTGCTGGAGATGATGAGGAAGTTTGGGATGAGGGGTATGATGAACCGAGTGCGGAGTCTACTGGTCCAGCCTTCGTTCCTAGAGGAAGAACCGCTGCGCGTCTTCGCCATCGCCTACCGCTTCGGGCTCGAAGTCGAAACGCGACAAGCAGCCCAATACACGCTCCGTTCCCCCATGTTCGGTCCGTACGTCAACGAGCTAGAGCACATACCTGCTTCGGTATACCACAAACTCCTTCAGTACCATCGGAAGTGCAGCGTGGCGGCGTGCTCGCTCACGTCTGACTTTTCGTGGTTCCCTGGATTCGCTTCGCGCTGGGTGTGGTTCCAGTGTGACGACTGTGTCCACCACTCGCTGTCGTGGCCTCTCGCAGACGGGAAGATATACGAGGTGAACGCTTGGTTTATCGAGTATATGGAACGCGCGAGGGAGGCGCTTCGGGAGCGGCCATGCGCCAAGGTGGTCACCGATCCGTTGCTGATCGTAGAGGCGCTGGAATCTGCAGCTGCCTGCCACACCTGTCGACCAGCGGCATATCTAGATATAAGCACGTTTATCGGGGATCACTTCACGGCAGAAGTGGAGAAGGCGACGGAAGCGGTTCGTGTGTTATTGATTTGTCTCCGTTGTCTCGGGTGGACTGACTCACCCCTGTTTAGGTGGAACTCGACATACCCTTCTGAAGGCGTCGGGTTTAATGGAAATAGAAAAACGAGTGTTTGGATCGTCCATCATGTATCACCCACTGCCTGTACAGCGGATACAATATGTTTTCGTCGGGTGTAATAACCACTGTTATCTCTCGGACTCGTTGACTGTGAAAGGGTGAACGCGGCTCGACATTTGTATTCTGAATCAGAGATATTTTTATTGGTCTTCCAAGCTATAGACAACCGATCAGTGGTTCTTGCCCAATGTCACAAGAAAAGTCGCTAGTACTGTACTCACAGCTTATGTTCAAGGTGGTAACACTGAGATCCAGTCTGTATTCCAAATTTGGTCTGAGGGAGCCTTAGACTACCGATGTCCTCGTCGTTGGTCACAGTTCGTAGTTTGCTGGGTCTCTCTCGTACTCGACCTCCACCGATCCTTTCGCACTGTCCACGCCGCGTTTCCCAGATTTTCCCCCACTTTCGTTGTCAACTCACACCACCACTGGCACCCCTTCTGCGGAGGACTTTCGCAGCGACACGTTGGGTACAATATGCGCGTTCATCCCCTGTCGTCAAGTCGGACCCAGAACCAAAGAAGGAGACCGACGTCAGCACCGACCCGCGCGAACGACCCACCCTTCGCGAAAATATCTACACTATCCCGAACCTGCTGACCGCCTCGCGCATCCTCGCATGCCCCGTCCTCGGGTGGTCCATCTTCCATGACGATTTTTACCTCGCGACCGGCTTGCTCGTCTACGCGGGCCTCTCGGATCTCGTGAGTGATGCGTCGTGTTTTGGTCACACGACCGTCGAGCACTGGAAAATGACGAACGGACATGAAACGCAGGTCGACGGGTTCTTGGCGAGGCGGCTCAACATGCACTCCGTGCTCGGCACCATCCTCGACCCCGCCGCTGACAAGGCATTGATGACCACCCTCACCGTCGCGCTCGCCGTCAAAGGCATGCTTCCAAGTACGTACCCCTCCCCTCCCACCCAGCCCGC
>JBBPKY010000725.1:0-14736 GCA_038089495.1 Xerocomellus dryophilus
GTACGAGGGCGGCGATCACAAGGATGGCAAGACATGAGGTGAGAACGATGCCCTCCTCGCCACAGAGGGACAAGTCAAAGTCTCTCAGGCGGGAGGTCCACTGCCATCCCTCGCTGTCGCGACATTGTACGAGTGCCATCGTGAGCTACGATGACGATAGTTTTCGAGCCGTTGGGTCTTATACGGTCCACATCAGAATTAATATTACTTCATGGAGTTCCCGGGTGCCAATCCGAGTCGGAAGAGAAAATAAGAGAAGCATGCCGTCCTCAGCGCGATTGTGATGCTTCTTGCTCAGCACGGATGTCCTTGATGACCGTGCGACCTTCTACGGCGACCCGCTGGCCGCTGTCAAGGTACATAGCTTTCATGAAAAGGACGGCTTCCGAACAGCAGCGCTCGTACAATGTCTGCCGACAAAAAGGGAAAACTGTACATTTTTTCAAGTTCCGAGCTTGCTGATTACGTTTGACGAGCCGAGTACTTACTGGCCCATACGCCCCCGCATGACCAGTGGGCCGCAAAAAAGCCACCATCCATGTGCGTGAACAGATCATCAATGTCTATGGTCTTTATCAAGCTGGGTGTGAAATCGAAATTAAACTTTATCACAGCTCAAGTCTCAGACCTGAACGACCCAGTATTACAATGCGGTCCTTTTCCCTGGTCCGCCACCCACTTCCCGCAGAATCTTGTATCCCCCAATTTGTCCATCTCTGCCAACTTGGCATCGTGCAGTGTTTGAAAACATGGTGGCAACAGTGACCGACGGCGAGCCCATTGAGGGCCACAAGCCGCGAAGATGGCTGCCAGTGAGTAACTGTAATATGTTATCATTTACGTGCTATGCACCAACTGATGAACAGATGTCGAGAAGACCCGCATGACTCACACTTCGGACGGGAGCTGGAAAACGGTGTCCCGCTTCGAGCGTCAGTGAGGGCAGGGCCACAGTCGGTGATTGGATCGTTCGCTCGTTGGAAGTTGGACGTCCAGTCCCCTCGGCCACAATCACTGTCACGTTCCCATTCCTCCTCCCACCAACATCTATTCCAATCCAAATAGAAACAGCCGCCATTCACGTAAGTTATCCGATCAAGCATCCAATTTGCCGCTGATTGTACGAAAATGATGATGATGAAACCTGCTTGAATCAACTGCGAGAAACCGGCAGGACTAGGAGTGATCTTGATAACGCTCGTAGGGACAACAGTTTCACGTCCTTATAATAGGGAACCTCCGACAGTTGTCTGATTAAATCTATTGATGAGGAGTTGTGTATGAACTGATGGATACTGGGAATACATAAGTATTCATGGATATGGCGACACCATACGCGGC
Source organism: Xerocomellus dryophilus (assembly GCA_038089495.1). NCBI lineage: Eukaryota > Fungi > Basidiomycota > Agaricomycetes > Boletales > Boletaceae > Xerocomellus > Xerocomellus dryophilus. Next base: position 1,342 of record JBBPKY010000725.1, read on the forward strand.
TGACATTCCGCGGCGCGCCCGTGTTTCTTCAAACACTAGATCTGGCAGTTGCTGAAGGAGACATGTGGATGATCAACGGTCCTTGGGTAGCTATACTTTCACGATAAGAGTTCCGCGATAAGAGTGACCATCGTCGCTTGGCGCAGAAGTCACGTAGGCAGTATCTGCGATTTTCAAAGACCGAGTAGCCAATCATCATTGATCACGGCCCGCATCTGGGAACGCCATCGGATCGCCATGTTCGTGGCTGGGGTGACGGTATTGCAGCATGGCTTCAGTGGCATTCCACGGGCTCAGCAGATTCGATTTCTTCCGCTGCAGGACTGCATCGGCCATCCGCAGCATCCGTTGTAGCGCCAGAAGCCTTCTTACCACTAGCAAGCCAGCACGAGGCATGTTAGCGAAAACACCTCGCTTGTTCGAAGTGCTTCCAAAGCTAAGAGCTAGCCCTGCCAGTGGACAAACCCCGAGCGGATGCGCGAGGTGACTTGTCAGAGTAATCGAGTCATTTCATACGGGTCCGAGTCCCTAATACACGCGTGGTCAGTTTGCGAGGTGGTGATTTTAAGTAGAGCAGTGAAAAATCACCCCACGAGATCTAGAGCACTGACATTCCCAGGGGTCTAGGGTCACTCCTATCGTCGCTCAGCGGGAATGTTCCTCAGACTACCGTTGTCCCTTGGAAATTTCACATCCTTCAGTACCAGTCCCGCTAGCACCCTTTTCCTCAGTATATATTCTGCAGTCTGCAGCTTGTACTGTTCCCGCGCTGTCAGTCCACCCACAGCCTTATTGAGTCGAAATTTCGTTTCCAGTCACATCCGGTCGAGTGCCAGCGCAGATCCAGAGACGCGCCACAGGTCGTCGCATCAACGGAAAATGGTAAGTCAGCCAGACGTATGTATCAATTCCTATTGAACACACCGTGCCAACTGCAAAAAATCATGGCGAGTTGCAGAACAAGGTCACACCATATCGTTCTGGTGTACTTTTGGGAACTGCTGCACGTCTGTACCCAAGCAATGTCTTTGAGTTGATCAATCGATCATACATTCAAGTATATCAACACGTGAGTTTCATATATAGCTCACTGATGATGATCGATGATCCTCGTGAACCCTTGCCTCTGTCACATTTATACTACCCACTACCACACTCCCCTCCACCTAATCGATGCTACTTGCATGCACGGTAGATCCCGCGAATCTTTCATCGGTTGTTCGCCTTGGTTCCGGACATCGCACGCTCGCAATTAGAGGAATTTAAAGCCACCTGCGCCTTCGGAGGTTAGAATTTGTTAGTGACAAGTGGTAGCATCTCCATCGGAAAGTGAAATGACGCCCCGTTACATCTCTAAGTTTGTATTTCAAGTTTGACAGCATGCTCACCCCTACAGCCCTCTGTATCCAAGACAACTCTGGTAGGATGGCATTCGACGTCACGCGCTTCCAAAGGCTTGGATGCATATTCCAAGTTCCCATGCGACGAGGTAAATGTGCCTTGGCAGTTTTTATTTCGGCGAACCTTTCGTATCTACCCGAGGGCTCGAGTTTGCGGCAATGTTACCTCCACAGGGCATACGATGTCATTTTTCGGGGGTCGCTATTGTATCAGGATATTCGCGGTTCCTGTACAGCCTATAAAACTCAGAGGCATGGACGCACCGCAACAGTTCCAACGGTCCGCTTGCCCATTCACTCCTTCTGATCGCTGATCTCATTCGTTTTACTCCGGTCACGCTGGTTCTTGACTAATCTTCGAATTCCCTGTCCCTCGATCCGTCCAAGCGATGCCCACTGGCACACATCCATTCAAAGTTTGGATATGGGCCTCTATCGCCCTAGCTGGTCTCGCGCATGCGCACATGGCTCCGTTTCACAAGGCGATGTACTGTCTCAATGTGATTTAACATTCTTCATACTGTAATTCCATAGCTTACACTTCATTTGCATCTGTGCTGTGGCAGGGAACGGATCCCAACATAGTCAATCTCAACAACAATGCACCAGTAACGCCGCTTTACCAGTTAACGTACGACGACTTCTGGTTCCACCGCATCAATAAGGTAACATTTAATCACTTCAAGGTACACTCTGGTGTTCATCACGACTTGGTAGTGCACCGATTTTCCACCCGATGAAGGCGTATTTTTAGAACTGTACGCTCATCTTTTCGTGTATCAGTTGAACGAAAATCCTTACGAACTTACCTTGCTTTTTTTTGACTCTCAAGTGAAGCTGGCGGATCCTTCACGATGGAGATGGCAGGGAATCGTGCATTCACCTCGCTTGGCAACCCTGATACCATTCTAACCGAGTGGGGAGACGGACAGAACCATCCCGAACCTTATAGTATAAACAATTTGGGCGGGCTTCAACCATCTGACAGTCACTGCATCCCTTCGCCAAACCGTGAGTTCATCGTCACGTTCGCTTGCGTTGTCGCGGATATCTGAAGGGGCCTGCTCGATTAGTCCATGCCCAGAACGAATCCATGGCTGCGGGTACTGCCTTTGCTATAGCGTACGAGGTTTGTTCTCGTTTTCTTATGCACTTATCTGTCGATGATGGTCATGCGTGTTTGACAGTCAGAAATCAGCAATGTCACACCCGACAATCTCGTTGTCTTCTCCGTGCGACGCAAGTGAGGTCTCCTTCGCTCTATCATTTTTTTCTCTTCCTTGCAGGGAGGTACTGACCGCTGCTGTGCAGTACCCCGTGGAAACGTATTATCAAGTACGACGTCCCCTCAGGAATGCCTGCCTGCCCCCCCGAGGGATGCCTCTGTGTTGTAAGAACCAGTTTTCTTTTATATTACTGTTGACCAATTTCGCTCCGGCGACCAACAGTTTCTCTGGGTAAGTGGACGATCTCGATACCAATCTTTTTCGCCCACTGATCAAAGCGTTTGTGCTACAGATTCCAAAAGGCTGTGGTCAATCGAACATGTACATGTTCCCCTACAGGTGTAAAGTCATTCCTGACTCGACGCCAACCAAGACGATCGGAAATCCGAAGCCGGCTGTCTGGTGCGAAGATGATCCAAGCAAGTGTGTGCAGGGACCGAAGCAGATGATAATCTGGCAACAACTGGATTCGAACAACATAGAAGTCGACGGGAAGGATCTCAGCGGAGACCCCAAGAGCCCGGCATACAATGAGAAATGTGGTTTCAAGGACGGTACGTGTGCTTCCTCCCTTTTATGCGATGAACTTGCTGACGAATGACGTGTGATAGGTGCTCAGAACGACATCTTCGTGGACTCGGGCACATCGACCACGGCCGGCTCCACCACTAGGAGTGCTGGCCACCGTGCTCACTCGAAACGCATGATGATGCATCGCGAAAAGAGCGGCATCTTTTAAGCTGTGAGGTCGTGTCGATCGCCGTTGGTTATGGTCTCATCTCCCTCGTCCCCACCAAAAAAAAAAATAGATGCGAATGGTTATATACCCCCGTCATTTTCCGAGGCATATCGATCACACTGCTAGCGTGGCACTAGCATCTTCGTTCTTTGATCTGCCTTTTCACTTCACTTATACCCTTGGAGTGGTTGCGATCATATACCCTTTTATTTCGTTGTTTTCCGAGGCGTATCGATCGCACTGTTAGCATGGCACTGGCATCTTCGTTTTTTGATCTCCCTTTCACTTCACTTATACCCTTGGAGTGGTTACACGTTTGCATTCGCGACGATGATAAATCTGTTGCCAATATCACATCGGAAGAAAAGTGAGGGGATCGGGGCCGATCGCACAAAACACGATGAACCAAGGACGGCAAGGGCATGAATGAGCGGCATTTTGGTCGGCATCAAACGTCGAGAACGGGCGAGACCCCCTTGGACGATCAGCTCAGATTTTTACAAAAAAAAACCCCGCCATGGAAACGACGGACGATACGAATATCGATTGGTACCAACAGGCACGCTTCAGCTCCTCACGCTTTCAAAACTGCTTCGTTTCTTCGACGACCGAAGAAATATGTCCGATGTATTTCTTACTGCTACCGAGGTGAGCGGATCCATTGTGCGGTGTCTTTTTTTGCGCCAAGATGCAAAAAAAAACCAGTGCGAGAAGACCATGGCTGTCGGTACGACAGGGTGGGTGACTCCCAACCCGTTGACCTGCCGGCCAAGCAGGCAATTCCGAGTCGATGCATACTCGTGACTAGCATAGCTGAACTTCCGTAGGATGGTAGGATGCTTCCGGATTGGTTAGGACTGGTTGACGGTTCCGCGTTTACCGAGTAACCGTAAAGGACCCTTGATTTCCCTTTTCAAGGCTCGAATTCGAAGGCTATAATTGGAGAGGCCTACGTGAGGTACCGTCGGCAGTGGGGTTACTGAATGAACCCCACTACCGTGGGAGTCAAGGACTTGGAACTCGTGTTGGTTCGCAACATGTCACCGACTCGCCGACTTGAAAAGTTGTGGCAACGTTCCTGTATCCTTGATACAGTATCTGTCGTTGGAGCAACGACGCGTGCAATGGCTTTCCAACTTGACGGTCGACGAACGACGATATTTGACAGGAGACAACGAAGTTGGCTCAACTGCCAGTGCCTGGATGGGTCGATCTGCAAGGCGATCACGAACGCATGGACACGCCAGGCACGCTCCGCTGACACGTTTAGTGTAAGTCAATGGTCGGACGAAACATCACACGCAGAGAGAACGTCGCATCGTTGACGTTTTCTCGTTCGGGGGGACGAAAATGAACACGGAAGACGAAGAAGAACCTCGTTACGATCGCCAGTACTGGGGGTGGATCTAGAGGGGGCGATCTCCTCTTGCCTCGGACAGGCCCGGATCCGATCACGAGCCCTCCCACAGGACCTTCGTTCCCCCGTTCATATTCATATCCATCTCGATCTCGATCCTGCTTCTCGCGCTGTCGATGAGATGCGTGAATATACTATATCTCATGAGGCCCTTCTTCTTCGTCTTCTTCGTCGGGTCCGCTCGAAGGGTACTTGGCAGCAGGCAATTCACTGTCAATATCTTATGTCACACTTACAGAAGTTTGTGGCAAACCCAGCTCGGGCCACGTTTAAGCCGTGCTTTCAAGCACTGTATGTATAGATCTCTCTGGTTCCATACTTGTCGCACTTGGCTCAGACCCAGATAACATCGATTCACAAGTGCTAGAAAAGAAACGAAAAGTATTGATTTCGCACTGTACTGGCGTGCGTTGCTGGTGAGCGAGCGGCCACACTTTCATTCTTGAATTTGTTGACTCCGAGCCGAGTACCAGGTGGGCCGCTTTCATTCTTCGGCCAAAGGTTTCAAAGCGACCGCAAGCGTCTGAAGGGTGGATGCGTTGACGAGTCCACTCCGTTGTTCGTTCTCTGAAGTTGCCTAAACCACTTTTATGCTGCCGCCCGGCCAGAATTAGGATGCTGCACACCAATGGGTCTTGGGATTTGGGGGATGAAGAGTCCAATGAAGAGAGAGGCATTACTGGTGCTTACGAGACGCGTCAGGTATGCATTCGTACATGGAGTGCTCCACTATCGCCGGTAAGCATTGGGAAGTCGCTTGGTGATGGAGATGGAACACGGTGAACAACAGACACCCAATTCCGGCTGACAGACATTTGATGAAAGAGTGATAAATACGGTGCTTGATTTACACTCCCGAGGAACTTAAGAGATACAGATCTCGCGCGGGCCCGCACGACACCCAATCCTCACCTAGGTTTTCCATATCACGAATAGCCGCTTCATCATCTCTGCTTGCCCCTCGGGTAGGCCAACGATGCCGAGTGCCACAAGTACGTCAGATGTGCAAAAACACGGCCCCCGCCCAACACCCGCCACCCGCTGTCTATCCGTCTCAAAAGTCAAACGCAATCTCCCGCCCACCCCGCGCGTTCCGTCTCCGGCGTCTCATCCTCGCCGCCGCAAACGGTAACAAACCTTGCCCCTCCCTCCTCTCTGCCCGCCTCTCCAACACCTCTGTTCCCCTCACGACACCCTCGGGAATCATCTCCCGTTGGGTCTCCTCGATGATGGGCCCCACCGCGCCCTTCCAATCCCAGTCCGCGCCCCGATTCACCGCCTTGCGGAATAACTCACCCAGGAGTGCTTTGTGGACGATCCGCGCAAGAGGAACGGGCGAAAAGAACGCGCGCCTGTTCGGGGCGAGGTCCTCGGCGCCTGTCAGCATCGCGACAGTCGGTATCTGTGCGTGTCGTTGGCGGAGACGGGTTTGCGGGGGGAAGCGGGGGAGTGTGGGTACATCGGGGAGATCGTCGTCTGTGGGCCGAGTGTGTTCTCCAAGACTGAGGAGATGGGAAATGGTTTCGGTGCCGACGGAGGATGAGTTTGTGCGTTCGAACGCGGGCTGGTGCTGCCGGATACGGCCTAGGAGGGTGTGTAGGTCTGGATCTTCGTTGGGGCGGAGGTGCGTGAGGAAATCGACGAGACGATAGGAGCCTTCTGAGCGAGGGAGATTCGTCTCGTGTTTCATGCGATCGAGAAGGTTCACAACGACAATTAGATACGTCTGGAGATTGGGTTGAAAACCAAACGCGAGCAAAGCGCGGATGGTGACGAATGCCGCGGCGTAATCTTCGCGTGCCATGAATGTCCGGAGCGCGAGATGGAATGCAGACACGGAGACGACGGTCGAACACCCTGAAGGCCCACCTTGGGTCTGTTCCAAGTGGCACGCGAACATCTCTCGGAAGAGCCTTCGAGACGGAACGGCATTCTCTGGGCGCCTATGTCTCCGGGCTAAACGTGGGTGGCTAAGCAAGTTTATTGCACGGAAGAGCATCTTGTAGGTGACGTCATTAGGCATCAGGTCGTCCGATCGCTTCTCCATGAGAACGTGGTAGAGCGCAAATGCTTCGTGATACCGTTGCTGAACGAAATTGACGCGGATGAGGGCGTTGAACACGCTCGCATCCGGGGAGACGCCGGCCGATTGCATGCGAAAGAGCACATCCTGAATCGCGTCGCCGTTCTTGGGATCGATGTCATTGAGGGTACTGATGATGTCCGAATACGGTGTCACGTCCGGTAGAACGCCTTGCGCGCCACACACGTCCTCAAAGGCCTGGAGCCAGGTCTGTGCGGCGTCCAGACGGTCGGTACGCATATTGATGCTGGCGAGCACACCGACGAGGTCCGGATACTCGCTGAGCTTGATCTGGCGTATGGAGACGAATGCGTGGGCAAGGTCGTCTACGAGTGCACCGGGCGCGCGTTTGTCGTCGAGATAATGGACGAGGTCCATGAACGCTGGGACGTCGTACGCTTTTTGCTCAAAGAGTTTTTTCAAGGGGAGGATAACCCCCTCGAAGTTTGCCGTTTTCCGGACGACGTTGAGCGCGGACATGCGGAGAGAGAGGGAATGGACGACCAAGAAGCCCTCCTTGAGCATGCGGTCGTGGAGGGCGAGGGCGACGTCGAATAAATGTCTTTCCAAGCAGAACCGAATCAGACGCATGAATGCGATGGAACGGTATGTGTTGTGAAACTTGGCGTCGGAGAGTTTGGTCATGAGGTAGGATTCGAGCGTGGCGGCGCGCGGGGTGAGGAGGAGTCTGTCTGCGCCAAAGAGGAGCGTGTTGACCCTCGCTCTGTGGATCTTGTGCGATGTTTCTTGTGTTGGCATGGCTGGAAAGGAAAGCTCATGGCAGGTATGTATCCGGTTGCACAACACGACGACAGGTCGATACGCAGAGACACGTCGAAGCATGCCACACTGCACGCTTGACTATGGGTCCTCCAATACCCGGTGTGACGTGACAGAGATCACGTGCGCTATGTCCCGCAGCGACCGCACCGGAACCCTACCCTTCGCCATGCAAAGACTTGTAATTGCTCACTGCCTTGGACGATTTACCTGAGCTAAATACTTATGACTCGTGAATCTCCTAATGTTCCGCAACTTCGCTGATGCATACAATCAACAACGACGATACGAGGACCTTTTCGCGTAACCATTGTTCGCTCCGCATCACAGAAGGATTGAATCGGGGCTGCGACGTCCCATTTCGCCGAGCGTGGGTAGCCTTCGCAATGAATCGATGATACGATGGCGTAGATGGGTACTTGTTTAACTGTTTCCATCAACGCCGACTCGGAGTCTCTCGCAAGAAGGCGGGAGGTTGGCTCCACAACAATTCAAAGCGCCAACCGTAGTAATCACCAAGTCCGAGGAGCCGGTAGTGTTGCCCGCCAGGGTTCGGATGAGATCACTCCCAGAAATAAATATTTACGTGAACTCGAGTTCTGGATACATTGTATGGGTGTGTATGCGCACGCGTTCCATCACCGCGGCGAGGCCAGCCAGTCGGATGATGGCACGCTTCTGAGACGACATCATCAGGCATCCTCGTCTCCGTGGGTCTATTCCATCCTAACCCATAGCCCATCCTAGACACGAAGTCAGAAGTATTCTTGGATGCCATCATGTTCGCGACACTAACTTGGACATATAGGGTAAGATGAGACCTGACGATCGCCTTTTCTACACCCTTTCGTCCGGGAGCCTTGGCCCATTCAGCCGGGGCAAGCGTCTGCACATCCTCCGCAAGGGAGATCGAGGAGAATGCTTGCAAGAGCCGAGTGAGGAAGTAAGACATTTCATTGTATGCGAACTGTCATGGTATCAGAACGTTACAGCCAATGGCTTAAGCAATAGCATCTCTACCTGTTGACCCATACAGATTCTCGGGCCGGCATTGAACGGAGAAAAGATGAACGGGTTGGGTGTTAAGTATTTCCGAAGGCGCTCGTCCAGGAACCGATCTGGGTCGAATTCATCCGCTGCAAGAGCATAAGCATTGGAAGTATGGGAAGTTGATGACATCCTCACCGTCTGGTCCCCAAAGATCTTTTCTCCGATGCATGAGAAAGACCGAGTAACTTACGCTGGAATATCTTGTCTCGGTATAGTGACAATGATTCGATTCTTCCTTACCGGGTGTTTGCAGGAACATAGAGAGGGTTTCCTCCATTGGCAGCGGGCAAAACTACCGGCGCGGTACTCGTTCTGTGGGTAATACATAAGTTCAAAGTCGTGATTGGAAACAAAGCCAGCCAAACCTATGGTTGAATGGACTAGAGAACAAATCGATTAGTGTCTTGTGCCTCGAACGAAAAGACTTACACGGCGGGATATAGTCGCAGGGTTTCTTTATGGACCTCGTGTCAACGTCCTAACCTAACGGCCCCGGGACAACATACCGTTGATGACTGCTCTCAAATATTTCATCTCACGCAATTCCTCCAGTGTGGGACTCCTTGAGTTACCGACCACAGACAGGATCTCCTCGCGAAGTCTGCGAAGTACATCGGGATGCTGAGATAACATCCAAACAATACACGTCAAGGTGCCCGCGGTCTATCACAGAACGAATGCACGAGTTCAAATACGCACTGCTGGATTTTACCAAATGATGTACGCTTACTGTATCACGGCCTGCAATCATGATATTCAGGATTTCGTCTCTGATCATGCCCCGATCTGTAGATCTGATAAACTTGATGTAAACGATATGTGATACCAAGGCACTCACCTTCCATGCAGCTGACGAGGTGGTCAAGCAATGTTTCCCCCTCCAAAACCTCCCCGTCGTTTAGATATTTGTCGGAAATAGCCTTTTTCAGAGACCTCTTCTTCTCCAAAGCTTCTTCCAAGATTGGGTCAATGAACTTGTGGCACACTTCCATGTGCTTCTTGACGTGGTCGCTCCAAATCTCGAACAATCTCCAGGATCCTGCCAAGCGTTCTCGATATGAAGTCAGGATTTGGGCTTGAAGGAATGAACGGGCAAACATGTTAGCAGGGTGGGTCTCAAACGCGACGTCCGCAGCTAGGGGAGAATTCGGGGGATAAACAAGCTCAACAGAAAGTGAGCAAACATCCTTCCCAAACAAGAACTCTGTCGCAGAGTCCAGCGTAAATCGAGATATCATATCCTAGATCCAGCAGTGAGCGAACGGAGCGAGACATGTGGGTAGGGTTAGGACCTGGAAATCCACCGGATAACCTTGTCTCAGCCTCGCTTTCACCCGCCCTATTGCATCATCAGCATGCTTTTCAAATATTCTAAAATCACTAATCCGGTCCTTGTTGAAAAACGGGCGAGTTATTGAGCGATGAAACCTGGGACAGATGGATATTACATGGTGACCTCTATAATTGTTTGTTAGCGTACTTCCATATATCCCCTAAATTATATCAGGGAGTGTCGAACAAGGCGAGAAAAAATTGCTCTCACCGTCGGAATTAAAGACACCATTCCCGAGGAGGGAGTGCACCCTCTCGTAGAACAACGGCCCTGGAATGACTTCTCAGACTGACGAGCGCAGAACCTGTAAACGACTTTACCTTTTGCAAAGGAGTCAAATTGCGTAGCAAGGATTGCCTGGTGATAGTCTGACGAGAGTTCTAGTCAGGAGTGGCGGACTTGCCTTGATATGCTCAGGCTCAGTCGTAAAAATCTACAATCCCGTTAAATGATTGACAGATCGGCGCAGATCAAGATCGACCTGCCCTTTTCTCCCAAAGGATGTTGAGGGTGATTGTATTCCCGTTGGCCTTGCACTGTTGTTCGAGTACTTCTCCTGCTGGATGGTGAGCGAACCATCTGACTTATTTCATGTGATACATACCCATGTATCCACCACTGAAGTTTCGGCGAATTAAAATGAGCAAATCCAGGCCACCTGGCCATTTTCTCTGTACCGATGGCGCCAGGAAAGCACCATTCAACGCAGCTTGACGCCTGTCGCGAAGGTCCACATATGCTGAACGGCAAGCTAGAGCAAACGGCAACGATGCAAGAGATAGGGGAATATAGAGCCAATCAGGTGCGTGCAAGTCAAAGAGCAAGTCGCAGATCTTGATTCCACTGAATGTTACAGCCGGTGGAACTAATATGCGAGGGACGTTCGTAACGATCAGCTTGACGCAGGGGGGAAATTCAGGCATCATGATGTCTGAAAGGACGGTGCTTCGAGGACCTAACTTTATACATAACACGGAGCGATCCGGCTGTGGGAAGTGGATAAGCCTATCAATGAATCAGTAGCAGCGCGACGAATCATGGCCACACCCGCTGAGTCGGGGGCAATCTCCTCTTGGACGGGCTTCCACGGATCCGGCCGCAAGCCTCGAGGTCATCTCGTACCGATCTTGATCCTGCTTCCCGCGCTGCCAGTGCATGCCTCTATTCGCATGAATATGCTATGCAATGTTCTCCTACCGAGACGGGTGTGCGAAAGAGCACGGAAGAAATACACAGAATGGGAATAAATCTGCCCATGACGCAGCCAAAACTTTTGCTTGTCCGCATATTGATACCGTGGGCTATTTTCGATACAGATAGTTCCGTGATGGTCACTGCAGGCGACATGAAGGTGTGGTTTAGCGAGGCACGAGCGGTGCCACAGTGCTAATAAGTCTTTGGACAAGCGGCGTTAAGCGGCACGCTCTCACCCGCTCGTCCCAGCACCGCTCGCCCTCGTCGTAACGACGTCGTTCTCTGCATCTTCTTCACTCTTTCGTTTCTATTCCCATTCGTTCTTCTTTTTTCGCGAGGCCCCCACGCATTCATCCGACGAAGATTTCACGAGCATGCGAACGGCTCATCGTGGCCCCCTGGGACACAGATTCGAGATCACAACTAACGAACTGACGCTCGGAATGGCCGAGTAAGGCCGAAGTCAGGGAAGCCGAGCGTCCAGCGAGAATGGAAAAAGAGGAGCGAGCAGCAGCGCAGGCTCGAAGAAGCAAGCACAGAAAGTCTGCAAGGAGACCGAGAAGAACAAACTCGACTTCAACGAGCCCCCTCCTAGCATTACCGTTCCCCGCCCCTCCCAATATGCCCCTCAAAGTCTCGTTGTCGCACCGTGGGTTTTCCCTCCGAAAGACGGCACCGAAGCATCCTGCAGCCATAACTTTAAGTCCCAAGCCAATGACATGTACGGCGTCACCACCTCCAACGACCTTCTCAAGACTCACGATATGCCATGCCACCTCCCAAAGGTCGCGCGCAACGTCAGCTTCTCTTCCCTCTCGTTCATACTGTACTAACCTTCATTTCTCCTTCGTCTTTCGTCAATCGATCTGTCCTCCATCTCAAATTCAATAGGAACACTAGCTCACCCCCGGCGCCTTGGCCTGTTGCCCCCATGGTCCACCCTCACGCCCCCTACGCCCTTGCCCACCCCGCAGCACGGATGTCGCATTCATCACTCACCAGTCGGCCTACCTGCCCTTGCCCTTACCCTCGGGTATACTAGCAAAGGGTATGGGTACGGGTATATCGCGTGTATGACTGCTGGCACCCGTGCCATCCCCTAATAGGTAAGCACCGTTCGTCGCACCGTTCTCCTACTCGCCGGGTACTCCCACCACTCGGAGATCGCAGTTTTCGCCCTACCCGGCAAGTACTGGCGGGCTGGAAAGCGCGAGCGCTTTCCGCCAATCACTCTTCCTGTCCCTCGTAGCCCTCGCCCTCAGTTCGTTTGCATGTACATTACACCATTCATGCACTAGCGTACACAGCGACGTCCAACAAGCCGTGACGTGACACAGATCACGTGTTGTATGTGACACACGCGTAAACATAATCAACGCGTCGCGTCGCGTCTCTTTCCTTCCTACCACTACCATGACCCACGAAGAGCACCAATACCTCGCTCTCGTCCAGCGCGTCATCACGGACGGCGAACACCGCAACGACCGCACCGGCACCGGCACACACGCCCTCTTCGCACCCCCCGCCCTCCGCTTCGCCCTCACCCACGCATCCCTGCCCCTCCTCACCACCAAACGCACCTACCTCCGCGGCATCGTCGAAGAGCTCCTCTGGTTCATCCGCGGAAAAACCGACGCCACCCTCCTCTCACAGCGCGGCGTCAAGATCTGGGACGGCAACGGCTCCAAGGCGTTTCTCGACTCCCGCGGGTTGGGACACCGCCGTGAAGGCGATCTGGGCCCCGTCTACGGGTTCCAATGGCGCCATTTCGGCGCGCCGTACGTCGATTGCGATACCGATTATACAGGGCAGGGCGTCGACCAGCTCCAAGAATGCATCGACAAGATTAGACATCATCCCACCGATCGACGGATCATTTTGAGCGCTTGGAATCCAGCGGGTGAGCGATGGTCGCGTCTGATTGGAACGTGCGGGGCGATTGACGGGAGGAATAGCGATCCCAGAGATGGCGCTTCCGCCGTGTCATATGATGTGCCAGTTTTATGTGCACATGGCGTCGACGCCGGATGGCAAAAACGGGCTCTCGTGTCTCATGTACCAACGCTCCGCCGACCTCGGTCTCGGTATCCCTTTCAACATCGCCTCCTACGCCCTCCTCACACACATGATCGCGCACGTCACCAACACCGTGACGTGCGCGATCATGTGTGTG
>JBBPKY010000726.1:0-14734 GCA_038089495.1 Xerocomellus dryophilus
CTGGAAGCGCTCTTTTCCGGAAGCGCCTTTCCCGCGGAAGCGCCCCCTCACTTTTGTCCCCTTTGGCCTTGTCTGTGCACATTCTGGCGCCAGATTGTGCCCAAATGATGAAAATATGTCACAGCCACGGAAGCGCTCCCCATATTTGGATGGAAGCGCCTCACAGCCACGGAAGCGCTCCCCATATTTGGATGGAAGCGCCTCACAGCCACGGAAGCGCTCCCCATATTTGGACGGAAGCGCCTCACAGCCACGGAAGCGCTCCCCATATTTGGACGGAAGCGCCTCACAGCCACGGAAGCGCTCCCCATACACAACCATTCCATAATCATGATATTACTCACTACTGGCGCAATCAAGCGCTAGATTATGCCATGCATCAAATAAAATGACATATTGTTTGACTTTCACAAAGCATACATAAATGGTCATGTTTGAACCACCAGCTGTCATTGGAAATCTTTTCTTGACATTATTGATATAACTTGAATTGTTTTTTTATAACAGTTACTATTGGTGTTCATCAAGATTCACAATGGACATCTGCACTTCATTTCATAAACACCACATCAATAATGATATCCACAATAGGAAACTGTTTCCTTTTTAGGAAATAACAAACACAAACAACCATCATCCATTGTGGGAAAATTCTTGCTTTGCTTCTTGATCCACAACCTCCATCATCTCAACATCATTACCATCTATCATCTCATCACTTACCGCCATGCCTCGTGTTTGCAAAGAATGTGGGCTTGAGCTTGACAACAAAAAGCTACATGACACACACTGGAAAAAATGTGTCAAGAATGTAACATTTGTTGCTCACAATGGGCAGGAAATCACTATTACAAGACATGAGAATGGAACTTTTCTATGTTATTGCTCACACAATAAATGTCCCAAAAACCAAGGATTTACTACTGTAGATGCCATGCAAAAGCATATGAAGAACCTCAAGACAATATGGTTAGGTCCAGAGCAAAAGGTAGCTATTTTATTTCAGCCAATCAAGTCCCTAACATGGATTGTATTATGTAAGCAATCTGTCCATCAGCCTGCTCTGACAGATAGCAACACCCATGCATCTGTGTTGGAAATAACCACCACCAATATCATTCAAGTAAGTGAGCGCAATCTAGCGCTAGAATGTGCCACTCATAACATTCTTTTATTTGTTCTAGGCAAGCTCCTCCATGCATGACCAGGTCATGAAATCAGCTTCACCCATGGCAGGTGAGGACATGGCCATGAACTCTCCATACATAGACATTGATCAGGTAAGTGATCAAATCATGAGCATGTTTTGACACTAGATCATGCTTGTATAAACAGGGAGATAGTCCTAGGCCCTTGAGCGCAATGGACATCACATCACCTCATCCTTTGGAGCCTGCCTCTTTGATGGTGAGCAAAGCATTTCTCAAGTAGTGTCAATAGATCTTTTATGTTTATTCAAACCATACTGCAGGCTCTTATTGGTGTTGCCATGCAACAAGAGCAGCCCATATCAAACAACATGGCCAAATATGACACCTCAGATCCATGTTTCATTCAGCATCCCTATTTGAACAGCCTCAATCTGGTTGTCAATGTAGAGTTCAACATGTTAATCTGCCAACTTTGCAAGGAGGCAATAGTGACTTCTACAATCCAAAGCCATCTCATCAACAAACATCCAGAGCTTTTATCAATTTTCTCTGTGCAACGCTTTCAAACCATCATTACAGAATTACAACTAACATCCTCTCTTCCCACTGGCATTACTGGTCCACGATCCCTTGTGCATGGTTTGGCTATATGTGATGCTATCTCATGCCAACACTGCCCGATGGTAACAACCAAACCCAAAAAGATGCGGTCACATCACAGCCAATGTCATGCAGATCAATCAATTCCCAATTTCTGGCGCTCATGCAAAGCACAGAGAATGAAGGCCGAAGGCATGGGCAGTTACCGTACCTTTTGGGAGGTCACAGTTCCAAGGATGGCAGGAGCTGACCCTATTGCAGAGCAGCTGATGAAAGACTTGGAACAGCAGCTCCTAAATGTGCAGGTTCCTACTGACCATCGGCTTGTTACTCCTTGGCTACGCACAACACGCTGGCATGAATACGTGGCAGGTAGTGGACTCTCCATCGACTGGCTCCGACAGTCCATCATGTTGCCACAACGAGATGAAGTCGAGTGCAAGGACATACATGGCATTGTTGAGCGCTATTTTCAACAAGCGTTACAGCTCATAGATACAACTGATGAGCTGGTTCTTCAACGCATCAATTCACCAGATCCCATAAAAAGGTGAGCTGGTTCACCGGCGCAATCTAGCGACAACTTACGCCTGGTGATTCATTCCACACAGTGGCATCTCTAACACACCATTTCACAAGCACATGCTTGACACCACCATGAAGAACTACATTGTGCCCATTGTTTGCATTCTTACCAAGCTCGTGCGACACTCATGGCTGGAGGTCGGCGACTTCAATCTCACAATCGCCAACCTTGTAGACAAACTACAGGAGGGAGCAGAGGAATCAGAGCTGGTACAGCAGGTGCATGAGCTCCTTCTCAAGATGTGGACCACCACCTGGCCCAAATGGACAGATGCAACCCGCATCACAGATCCTACCGAGGCAGGACTGGCTTTGCTGACCTTGAACAAGGATGGATCATTCAAAGAGCCAAAGGATGTGACCAATATCATTGCAAAGCTGGAGTACTGCATGCGTCTCACATTCCTGCAGGAAATCAGAGCACGTGCAGACTCTCAAACCAATATGACAGAAGAAATGGCATGTGACGCTCTCCAGCCATGGTTCACAGAAAAGACCTACTCTACATTCGCCCGTTTGCGTTCTTTACAGCACAGAGCGTCTGCAATCGCATATGAGACCATGGGTCTGCCACGCATCTGGTGGACAGACACAGAGACTTGGTCCACTCTCAAGTACAAGGGCAATCCCATCTGCTTTCCAGATGTCTGCAGCATCTTCCACAGTATCGAACAGGATCTTGTCACCACCTGGGAAGACAAAGTGTTACGCGGATTGACTCTCAGAGTAGACTACATGGATCTGGCAGATGACCTCACCAACAAGGACGTCGGCTACTCCTTTCTTTTCGATCCAGGCAACACATGCTTTCATGATCGCACTCGACTGGTACGAGCAGTGGTGGAGGGCGAGGGCAGCTTTTCTAGGTTTCTCTTGCAGCAGGACGGCAAGCTGATATGGAACCGTGCAGCATTGCGAGGCTGGCTTCAAGACTATGCTGAGCTATCAAAGCTGCTCTTGCTCCGTGTGGAAATGCTCAGTGGAGCACCCAGCAGAGGCACAGAGCTCACGGCCATGACCTATCGCAACATTCAGACACGGTCCACGCGCAACCTAATAATGTTTGGCCGCCACCTGACACTGCTCTCTCAGTATTCCAAGACCACAGCATTGACTGGTCAAGAGAAGCTTATTCCACATGGTCTAGATGCAATCACCAGCGATATTCTCATACAGGATCTTGCCATGGCCCGTCCTTTTGCTCAACTGGCAGCAAAGATATGCTTCGAGGACGAGAATATAGTGCAGCTCTACAAGGACATGGTGTTTGTCAACTTCAACAAAAAGTTCACCTCAGATGATCTCTCAGCAGTCATGGCCAAATACAGTCTGCCTCACATACAATTCGATCTGAGAATCAACTCATGGCGTCACATCCAAACTGCCTGGAAGCGCAAGTTCAGGTGTGGCGTGGAGGAAGGGGCAGAGATGGAGGATGTGGAAGCATTGCAAGCAGGACATACACGGGCAACCGAAGACCGTATCTATGGTCTCAGCACACACAGTCTAGCTGGAGCGGCAGAAGACATCTTGCCTCTATTCTTGCAGGCAAGCACAGCCTGGCAAGAGCGATGTCAAGTGATGCCAGGAGGGAAGGGACTTCCATACCAGCAAGCTCGGGCCCATATGTTCCAAAAGCCAGATCGTCTTTCCACTAAGCCTACTGCAGCCATGCGCAATCTAGCGCAAGAAGACGCCATCAATCAAAATTGTCTGTCCACCAACCCTGCTGCAGCTGTGCACAATCTAGCGCAAGAAGATGCCATCAATCAAAATATAATGGTGGAGAGCATTGCGACTAGAGTGGTAGAACAACTGACTCCAATGCTGACCGAGCTTGTGCGCAATGCAATGAGGACCACAAATCATACACAACAGCAGCCTTCCAGGCCCATTTCTCCAGACATGGTGGGGCGCTTCACAACACAACAAAAAGGCAAAGCAAAGAAATTGGTGGTCGACAGTGACACGGATGTGGAGAGAGAGAATCTAGAAGAGGACATGCAAGCAGCCATTCTGTCATCCATGCATGGAGCAGGTAAACTACCATGCCAGCTGCCTTAGACATTTGTTCATGCCACCATACTTTAATAGTGGATAGAGCTGATGCAATCTCACATCAAGATATGCTATTGGATTCAACATCAAAGACTGGCGAGTCCTCACTCCAGCCATAGTATGAACACTTATCTGATCCTTGCATCACAGCTGATGAGGTCGGCATGATCTTGCGCCAAAAGACATCATCCTCTTCAAAATCAAATCAAGCATATTTGGCTTTGGAAAAAATGCAAACATTGTTGAACAATAAAAGCATCACATGGCGATCTTCAGAGCAAGAGACAGCAATGACCTATGTTCTAGAACGTCAAAAGGACACCATTGTCATTCTTCCAACGGGAGGAGGCAAATCAATGCTGGCAATCGTGCCCTCACTGCTGGAAGCAAACATGGTCACCGTCTTGATTTTGCCGCTCAATTCACTCATCATGGACTATGAACGTCGGCTAGCCGCCATGAACGTACCCTATCAGATCTTCCAAGCAGACAAGGAGCTCAACTCAAGAGACAACCTTGTCCTTGTCTCAGCAGACAAGTCACAAATGTCCCACTGGCGTAGTGCACTGGCAGATCTAGCACGCCGCAAGCAGATCGCTCGCATTGTCGTGGATGAAGCACACATACCTCTCATTGCAAAGGGCTATCGCAAGTCCTTGGAACATTTCTACAATGTTCGTTCTGAACCAGTGCAACTAGTGCTGCTCAGTGCAACCCTTCCCCCTGCCTTCATGCCTCAAGTCTTTGATGCATATCGCTTGCTCAAAGACACAGTCATCTGTCGACGAGGCACCAACCGACCAGAGCTCAAGTACACTTTGGAAAAGACAGCCAGCGAGTCTGAACTGTGTGCACGCACACAAGCAATAGTTCAACAACATGAACAAACTTGGCAGCCACAAGATCGGGCACTGGTTTATGTGCCATCCATAAACATGTGCATGAACTTTGCACAAGCAACCAAGTGGCATTGTTATGTGGGAGACAAAGAGACGATGACTGCAGCAGAGCGTCAAGAAGCATACATGGCCTGGATGGATGGTCATGGCAGCAGAGTAATGGTCGCCACATCAGCCTTCAGCACTGGCAATGATTATCCACACGTTCGCCTAGTGATACATGCAGACAAGCCGTACGACATGCTCGAGTATGTTCAAGGGCAGGGTAGGGCGGGACGTGATGGCATGCCAGCCATATGCCATACACTAGTGCCTATGAAGCTGTGGAAAGAGAGCAACAAAAAGGACGAAGTGGAAAGAAGCAACGAGCAGGCCATTCTTGATCACCTTCATCTCTATGGCACAAAACGCTGTCTTCGCTATGGGATCACCCTGTACTCGGACGGCATTGGAATGGGCTGTCATCAAAACAAGCAAAATCAAACATGCTCCGTGTGCAGCCAGGATAAGGACCATTGTCCACAAGAGATACGCATGGCAAGCATGCCACGTCACAAGACTACCATAACAGGGTTCACCAGTGCTATTGACACACCCAGCTCCTTCACTGAGGCTTCCAATCAAGTCAGACATCTCAGGGCACAACAAGAACAGGACAAGCATGGCATGGTCGAGCGCTTGCAAAGAGGACTACGCTCCCTTCAGCCAAGCTGCTGCATCTGTCTGATACACAATCCAAGCGCTGGAGTCGATCAACATGAGATCATCTGGTGTCCATCCCTAAAGGAGCATCTCAACATGTCTTGGAGCGACTACAAAGACTGGCGACAGACATTGCAATATCGCAAGCATCACAAGAAGATCTGCTTTGTGTGTCACGTACCTCAAATCAATGATACACTGCATCCAACATTCACCAAAGCAACCAAGGGAGGTAGGGTCAGCTGCGAGTATGCAGACATAGTTGCACCCCTTGCATTTGCAATCTATCATGACCGGGCATTGAGATCACATGCCGAGGTACACTTTGGAGCAAGATGGACAGGGTTGGTGGCCTTCACAGACTGGCTGATGGGTGTGCCCAGCAAGGATAGACAAAGCAACCTGATCGACCTCTTGTTGTGGTATTTAGAGGCAGGACAGCAGTAGCACAAACTAGCGCTAGATCATGCCACACCTAGTAGCAACATGTTCAATGTACCCTTTTCAGAGCATGTCCAGGATGTATAGCAAGCATGATCAGAGGGACAAAGAATACAGTGGAAGCAAGGAATAATGTCCTCCATGCCTCATAAAGTAATGATATCCAAGCATACTATTTGGCTTGTACTGGACTAGCATTCAAGAATCCTGTCATGTGCATGAGGGAAACCATGATCATGGGAACATAGGCTACCATGTTTGTCTATATGCCAAGACAATCCAAGGTGATTCAATTTTTTTTCATCGCGTCTCAAAAGTCCATTTTGCTCACAACATGCCCAAATCAAGGTATTTTCCCACATGTATGAGAGAAACATTGATCGTGGGAAGCATGACTACAACTTTGCTCTGCATGGCGAGACATGCTGACCAACACCTGAAGTAGAAATGCAACAAAGATGATGGTGTGCCACACAACCATATTTATGTAATCAGTATATAAGGGATGAAAAAGTTGTAGCTGAGTTTAAATACAACTTGAATTGTTACCACTACCTTCCTCTTTTGGCAAATACACCAAACAACCAACAACAAACACAAATGGCTGTAAGTTTAGATTAGCTCACATTTTTTCAGCTAATCAATAGGTTTGTAATCTAGTCCAACAACATCTCTGTCAGTGTTTGAGGTTTCTTTGTGTGCGCAAACTAGCGCAAGTTTATGCTCATATTCAATGAACAGATTTCTGCTGTCTCTGCTGCTGCTGTAGCAGCTAATACACTCCCTGAACAGGTATGCCTGGCATAAACTAGCGCTAGTTTGCGCTCACCCGTGCTTGTCACTCTAGGTCCAGATCACTACCACTGCCAAGCAGAACAAGGTGAGCAAGCGCAAACTAGCGCAAGTTTGTGCTGATCAACATGTGCTACCATTAGGCCCAGGGTACCATGTCTAGCATGGAGGATGAGGTAAGCGAGCACAAACTAGCGCTATTTTATGCTGGCCTTATACTCACTGGTGCTACTAGGATCAGCAGATCACTGATGATGAGGTGAGCCAAGAGCATGGTCTAGTGCTCATTTCATGCTCATTATGTGACTGATCTCACTAGGATGAGCAGGCCAGCACTGACAGCGATGTAAGCCATGGGCGCATTCTAGCGCTTGTTTGTGCTCACTCACATTTCATATAGGCTGAATCTGATATGAGTGTCAGCGATGGCGAGGAGGAGGAGGAGGTATATGGCTAGCACAATGTGATTCATCAAGCTTACAGGTATCTAGCAGGTTGTGACCAAAGACAAGGGCAAGGGCAAAGCCAATCCCAATGTGGTAAGCAACACAAGCCTCTCACTACACATATATTGTTTGACACACAGCACTATCTAGACTGTGAAGAAGGTTAGGCTGGTAAGTGTATCAGCACAAAACATCGCCAGATTGCGCCGCTGACAGCCCCTGTCTATATCAAGCCAGTAGAGAAATTTGTATGTGTATTCACCCACTTAGATTAAAGCACACTCATGAAATGTTCCAATGCTCAGCAACCCAGCGTCAAGGAGGTAGAAAGGTCACCCATCCAACTGTTGGTGGAACGCATCAGGGCCCTTACTCTGGAAGCAACCTTGGGCTATGGCCTTATAACAGTGATGGATGAGAACGATCTGGAGCGGGGACCGACGATGGAGCGACAGACGGTCAACCTACGTAACATCGATCCTGCCTTTATGAAGAGCTTTATAGCAGGCATCAAGGATCATGGTCTGCACAATCGTGTCATGCAAAATGCGATGGACTTGGGCGTCCACAAAGCAGACATTGATGTTAGTTCTCTCTGCCCAGCAAAAGTTGGTTTGTATACCAACAGGGTGGGGTGGACTTCAAATGCCATCAAGTCCCAGTCTGTCCTATACAATGGCAATCATAGGTTCACGTACATGCGTGAACACTCAGATGTCCGCCAAGCCTATCTTCATTACAGAAAAGCCAAGGAGGATGTGAACAAGATGGTATCGAGCGAGTTGGAACAGGGCCATAGGGACGTTATCTTCAAAGCTGAGACAGTGATTCTGAAGGATGGTATATGGTTGGTTCGATTCCTTGACCTTGGTAAGCATATGGCATTGTCAAGCACAAACTAGCGCTAGATTGCGCCCACAGACTTTATTCGCCAGCACAGCGACCGTGCCCTGATTGAGCATCATTTGGCCACAAATTCATCACTGCCTACCCATCAAGATAGCGAGAATGACTCGCTTCATACCATTATGAACATTCTACTGCAAACACCAACCAAGGCGGCCCGTACAAAATACATCAAGTCAGCGCTGCTAAGTATTAGTACCCTCAGCAAGTCCAACTTGGGCAGGATATTACGAGATGAGGAGATGTTTGGCGAACTATTCGAGCTCTTTAAGATGGAGCATTTCAGATCACGAGACAACAGCAAGGCAGGTCTTAGCATTCGGAGCATGCACTCTTGGTATCCAGTGATTGGCGGG
The DNA here is from genome assembly GCA_038089495.1 of Xerocomellus dryophilus. Lineage (NCBI taxonomy): Eukaryota > Fungi > Basidiomycota > Agaricomycetes > Boletales > Boletaceae > Xerocomellus > Xerocomellus dryophilus. The sequence goes on from JBBPKY010000726.1 coordinate 8,937, forward strand.
GTAAGCCAGACAGGACTTTGTGCATCCAACACTGACTTGGCATCACTTATAGGCAATGATGCATGTGGTGCGACAGTCCATGTGCATTCTCAACTTCCTAGGTGCCCCAGTAGACTTTAAGGATGTCTCTGAAGGCATCCCCCTCAATCAAGTGGCAGATGCATTCGAAAGGGAGTACCTGCGCCATGGAGAGGTCCTAAAGAAGTCTATTGGACCATCAGCCTGTCAAGTTCTAGACCAAACGTATTTCAAGGACTGGACATCCATCTATGTGGACCATTTTCAGTCCAAGAAGAAGAACGCCTCCATCATTGAGTTCTTTGCTTCCATGGACAAGACGGAAAGTAAGGAATACCAGCAAAAGCTTGATGAATACTGGATCAAGATGATCATGATGGCAGAGGTAGAGAAAGAAACATCGAAAAGACTCACGACGGATGCGACGGCAGCTCTGTTAAAGCGATCGATGCCAGCAAAACTGAAGGCCCTGAAACATGGGCTCATGGAACGTCTTCATCCCAGATATCTTTTGTCTGAGTTCCCCGTTCCAAACAAGATTTTCCTACATGCCCTAGGACAACAGTTGAAAGGAATACAAGAGGCGATTACTGAGGTAAGGATTATGATTGCATCTCACAAATCAGACATGCCCATCATCATCTTACTAGCTGGCACTATGGATTGAGCCCTTTGCTGTGATAGGAGCTAAGCAAAAGGTTCCATTGTGGTCTGATGAGCTTCGTGGAGTGCAGCATTTCTTTGCTGTCAAATTGTCTGCTTCAAATACCGATGAGGTGAGTGGCACAAACTAGCGCTAGTTTATGCCAGAATGCTGACAAGGCTCTGACTTAACAGCTGTACTCTAAGCTGTTTCAATATCGTCGCTCTCATCTGGTGCAGATGAACACTTACATCAAGACTGCTCAAACCAAGGCCAAGGCTGCCTTGAATCTTGAGGAGCTCAAGAAACCAAAGTTTACTGCGTTCATCTCCACTTTCATCAAGACTTCACGCGATGAGCTGCTGAAGTCTACTACCTTCACCAGTGGAACAGGCCACCGCATGCTCCGATTGCCTGCAATGGCTGAAATGAGAGATGACAACTTCTCTCCAGAGCAGACCCATATGCATGTGCTTGTCTCCAAGGCGTTTCGTTATACAGGATTCCCTTGGCTTCATGCCACAAACGTAAAGAAGATGGTAACGCTGATGAAACAATTGCGCACCCTGTTTGTCAGCTATAGCGCACGTGAGGAACTGCTGACAACGGACTGTGCTTGGGAGATGCGTAGAGTTCTACAAGAGCTGATCACGGATCATATGACGGAGAACAACATCAATGGTACCTGGTCTTGGTATGATGGCTTCCAGGAGCAGCCTGGTGTGGGTAAATATGCCCTTGACATCATGGAAGGCCCCTTGGAGTTGGATGAAACTGAGACAGTGGGCAATCAGGGTGCACGACTTCAGTCCTATCTGAGGCTACGCAAAGCCAACCAGGTCAAGATGGAGCGTATTGCTTCACTTGCTTTATCAAAGGGGCTGGGCATGGGCTTTGGTGGCAATGCTGTGCCTGAGGTCCTTACAAAGGTAGAGGAACTATTGGATGTAAGTCAAAGTTTATATTTGAGGGGGCATCAGGATAAAACTTTGCTTCCTAGGTACTCAAGGTCTACTCAGAGGTGGCAATCCACCACCAACAAAATCCCAACGAGGCATATGACCGGACCAAGGTATCCAAGGCTGAGATGGATGTGGTCTATCCTATTGACCTGCCAGAACCCATGAGTAAGCGGTTGACTGACAGATGGATGGGAGAGCAGCTGGGGTCTGCCATTGCAGAGCTCAAGTCCATGCCAACGTATGAGGACGATAGCGCAGATGTCTGGCGTGAGGAGCAGATGCGTGAAGAGAGGGCAGCTGAGCAAACCAAGGACAGAGACATGGAACACAAGTCTATCAAGATCTTTGTGTCAGCACGTGAGGCTCATGCCCAGAGGGTTTTGGCTGCCAAACAGAGGAAAAGTTTGTACTGTTCATTAACTCACTATACATGCTAACGTAGTGTTCAGACCAGGTCAAGTCTCGTGAGATCATTGAGGACAGTGACGAGGAGGCAGCAAGAGTGCCTGTTAACATTGGATCATCCAAGGCTATGTCGTCAGGTGAGTTCCAGCTGCACAATCTAGCGCCAGATTGCACTCACCTCCACACAATAACAGGAATTCAAAATTCTTCATCAGACTCTGAGACATCTGATGAAGGCATGGTCCAGAGCAAGACGATGCGCAAGCGTACAATTGAGGAGGCTGGCCAGGGCACTTCAGATACAAGAGGAGAAGCCCGTCCTCGGCTTGATGATAATGATGTTGACATGACAGATGGTATGTAGGGACTTTATATCTTCCTGATCCTACCCATTGATGAATTGATTCATGCCAGCCATCGACGAGTTCAGCTGGATGGGATTCCAAGAGATGGTTGCTAATGAGGATGCAGACCTTTTGGGTCAAATGCCTGCTCTGCTTGGCCTCCTTTACTTAATGGTCAGTCACACAAGGGGACAGCAGCCAGATCATCCTCAAGTCCAGGAAGCCATCAAGTTCATTTGTAATGCCACAGTACCACCCAAGCCAGTGGATGTGAACAAGCAGGTCACACTTTTCAAGAATGTTCATGGAGGCCGGAAATACATTGCTACCTCTAAATCCATGATGGAGCAGGGACTGGCAGAAAAGATGATGACTCTAACAGAGATTGTAAACATGATCCTATAGTAGCATACAATGTCCATATACAATACATATCCAATGACATGACATCTCCCTAAGTGGACACACATCAAATGATGCTAGATTGTTCATATCACAAAGCAGGCCAAAGACATGTATAATGTTATGCAGACATGACTTCCTCATCAAACACACAGATGGCATGTTTTCTCCAACCCTCAACATTAAAGAACTAGAGCATTTAAATTTCATTTACTTTCCATGGTCTGATCAGTCAGCTCATTTAAGGCTAGATGACCAATGGCACCAGTCATGTCCCTCTAATATATGTTGATTTCTTCATCCACATGTGACAGAGCAAACCTTGAACATCCTTGTTGGGGTTACTAACAGACCTGCCTTTTAAATTTTTATTCATATCACAGAGCCAATTTCCATGGCAAATTTGAGGTCAGATAACATGCTTTATCTTAATCTTAATTCACATTCTACAGAAATTAAATTATTCCTTTCAGTGCTGATATGCTCATAAAACAGAACAAGTAATCCACACTTTGAGATTTAGTTTTTTTTCCACAATCCAATGGCTCAGTGAATTTGGGGACAGATGGCACATGGTCCTGGCCATGTTTTCCATGCTTTATCTGAATTTTCCATTAACATCATCCTAAAGAAATTGAATAATTCCTTCCAATGGTGACATACATATTAAATAGAATAAACCATCTGAGGTTTGAGATTTCACATCTTTCCCATGGTCTGATCGCTCAGCAAATATTGGAGACAGATGACACATGGTCCTAGCCATGTCTTCAAACCTTTATCTTAATTTTCCATTGACATCATTGTACTGTAAATAAATACAAGAATCACCAATATTCATAAAACCAACCAGGCAAGTTTCAACACTGAAGCCAATTCACACAGTCCAATCATGGGATGATGAACGCAAACTAGCGCTAGTTTATGCTTGCCACAGGTTGGAGATATATACAGACAGATTAGTATATCAATCAAGCAACAAATCCTGTGGTGAAAGCGTGAGACTTTCCTTACATAAGCAGTTAATCTCATATATAGGCCTTGGACCGTGAGTATATTTCTCATTCACATCTTGACCTTGAACCATCACTTTCCTATTCTGTATATAACCAAACAAATACAAACACCCCTATCTGTGCAAAAACAAGCGCTATTTTATGCCATGGCATCCCCCTCAAAGTCAAGCATGAGTTCTGGACAGGCAAGTTATACTATTGTCAATCTTGATATCTTTCTCATGTTTATAAAATGTTGCTTTGGAACAATATAGAGCCCAGTTATTGACAAGGCCAAAACAAAGGTTGGCATACAAAGCTTATTCAATTTAGATTTTTATGCAGATCATATGTGCACAATAGGCAGCCAAAGAAATGCTGTCTGAGCATCTAAAGGTCATAAATGCATTGGTAAACAACATGATGACTGATCGGTTGGGGCTGGTGGGAGAGAACAAGATCTCACCTGCCCTCAAGGAGGCATTTGAAGTGTTTTTGCCAGCAAGTCACTTTAAGCTGACCTCTAAGGACATCTGACCACTCACATATAAACACAGGCCATACGTCATCAATCAACTCGACAAATCATGCGTTTTCTAGGAACCAAAAAAATGCCTAGCTGGCTAGCAGTCAAACTGGGACAATATCCCAATGTAAGAGACTACGAGGTTGCAACCATAGAAGAGTGTGAGCTATATTGGAATGAGTTGGTGACAGAGGACCCAAGCAGCAAAGAAATGAGCAGTAGCTTTGACCATCTAAGTCTAACCAATACATCACTTGAAAACACTGAGGATAGTAAGTAGAGTCCATGAGCACAAACCATCGCTAGATTGCGCTGACCTGCCATCATGATAGCATTGGATTCTAGCACTAGAGTGCTGTGGACACAATCAAGTGATATACATTCCACTATGACCGAAAGTCAAGGTGACTACGATTCCCATACAAACATTCATACTTATATCATTCAAATTCATAACAGAGTTGGATGTGTTTGGACAGGTCCTCTTTAATAAAAAGATGGACATGGTCAATGTTTCTCCAACATCAAAAGATGACAATCATGATATGGCATCCAATGAGTGGGAGCAAGAGCAGCCATTACAAGCAAAGCTACCAACATCATCTGAAGCAGGCCCTTCAACAGCAAGTATGTGCAATAGACTTGTGCTATTTTTCAATACTGATAATGCAATAGATATGCATGAAGCTTCTGATGACATTGAAATGGTCTCAGACTGGAGCCTTACTCCAACAAGGAATAACCGTGAGTGACAACAGTGTCTAATATGCAATATTGGAGCCATATAGTTAATAATTACAGCTGATATTGTTGAGTCATCCTCTGCTGATGAAGTGTCTAGCGAAGATGAAACAATGGGGCAAACATATCGCAAGAAACAGTCAGGTAGGTGATGAACATCACTGGACATAGACAATGGCTTATTAGATGACAAACACATAGCACATCTGGTCCCCTACACATACGAGAAATGGCGGTTCTTTGTGTGTAACCCGAATTTGCTGAGATCAACACTGAACTATATGCCTGGACTACTGCGACCATTATGGGACATGTATTGGGCAGCAATGGACATGCCCAACTCTAACACAGCAATTCAAGCGACCACTGCAACAAGGGAGCTAGTCGGCATAGATGGCCCAAGTCCTACCAAGGAACGACTTCTGGATGTAATCATGTTGTATTCTGGGCTAAAATCACAGAAGATTAGAGTAGAAACAGCACTGAAGTTAGCAGAACTTGGACTGGCCAAGTCACGCATCAAGAAGGATGAGGGTTACAAGTTGTATGATGGCAGCTGGTTTGAGGAGATTGAGCAGCGAAAGAAGGGCAATGTATGATTTCAGAAAACCAATGAAGCTTGTTGTATGTTGTGCATACTATGTACTTTTTGTAATTGGGTAAGGGTTAACCCCTGGTTGGGCCACCTTTTGAAAGCATGGTATCCCGCATTTCAGGGGGGTCTTGAAATGCGGGATAGGGTGTGCGTTGAGAATAACACAA
>JBBPKY010000727.1:0-14727 GCA_038089495.1 Xerocomellus dryophilus
CTTCCCCCTTACCTCGAGTCCCTTTAGGGGCGAAGTATCTCGCCTCCCCCTTTTCTCACTTTGACGACCTAGGGCTAGTGAGGTTCCCCTCTCCTAGTCTTCTTAGCCGTCCTAGTATCTTTACAACTGGAGCCCATCGCGAGGGACTCACCCAAGGGTTCCAGAAGAAGTCTACGACTGGCCGCCCAACGTGAAGAACTTGAAAATCTTCTTTGACAGTTCCGAACTTTACAGATCAGCCCCGACGACTCGCTTCTGTTTCGGCCGGTCGCTTCTAGTGAAGCTCGACACAACCAATCTGATCTCCCTGAGATATCAGGATTAGAGTTTAGTCCGTCGACGGACAGTGATCTTGACCCGTCAGCCACCAGTCAATCTGATTGGCTGAGCGCTCCACCATTCCATCCCCTCCTTCCCAATTTAGGTGACACAGGTGACACACAGCCGCCGGCATCTGTACACACGTCAGAGACCCAAACTCTTGGTGACAGCCCTGATCAGGAAAATTTAGCCGACAAAGCGAACCTAAGCGACTTCGTGCCCAGAGCATATATCCATTCGACCCTGCGACAACGGTCAGGGGAGACACACCTCACCTCCCAATTTTCTTCACCACTTTTGCCTCTCACTCCAAGTCCCCCCTCGTCGTCATCTTCGTCCTCATCATCATCTACATCTTCTGACTCAATCCCTCCGTCGCTCTCCTATCTTCTTGACCACTCCGGACTATCACTCCGGACTACACCAGTCTTGCAAAACAGCCCTTCCACTCAAGCTCAACCTGCTGCTTACCGTTGTAAAGATACTAGAACGGCTGGAAGGACTAGGAGTAGGGAACCTCACTAGCCCTAGGCCGTTGAAGTGAGAAAAAAAAAAGGGGGGGGGGGAGGCGAGATACTTCGCCCCTAAAGGGACTCGAGGTAAGGGTAAAGAAGTGGGGAAGTCCGAGACCAATCCTGCCGAGGAAGACGATAGTCCGGGGGTAGTCTGGAGCGCGAGACCGGTAGTCCGAGGTGAGAACGGAAGAAGAAAAGACGTGAGGGACGTAGATGGTGACGGTGAACGGTATGGTGGATCAGTAGACGGTGCGGAGGACGAGTGGTTCAAGCAGTTCGAGAATCCAACCAAAAGTCCCATTCTATCTACAAGGTACAAAGCTTTATAGTCCAGGTATGCCCGAGACTTGTCAAACGTCCGAGGAAATGTCATGATAACTAAATGGAGATAAGGGGGAATGTACCGGACCGGTCTAGAAACCCTAGGGGCAACCGACCCTAAAAGACCGGTGTTGGACCCGAAGTTTTGGACCGGCACTCAGTGTTACTAAAAATAGATGGCTAGAAATGATCGATGCAAAGCGACAAGTAGGACGGAGATAAGATGAAGTCTAGTCAAATAAATGAAAGGTAAATGAAACCGACGTGCCAATAGGTAGATCTTGACCGGGCTAACGCAGACTAGTCGAAATATCGGTCTAGTACCGGTCTAGCGGCGGTCTAAGTAACAACACGCTCGGGAAAAGGTAAACACGAGAATAAGTAGCATCCAAAATATAAAAAGGGGTGGATATAACCGTAGAGACACACCGCGCTCTACAGCGGACCTCCAAATCAAAATCAATGGAGGAATCAGACCCCCTCTTATCAGAGATCGTTGAACATTCCTTACCAATCTCCTGGCAATCAAAATCCTCAATCTGGTTCTAACCAGAACCAAGGCCAGAAGAAAGGAAAGGGTCCTGCGAAATCGAAGTCCCCTAATAAAGGACAAAAGAAAGAGTGGTATAATCAGCGACACCAGTTGAAAGGCAAAGGCAAGGCTCCAGCTCGAGCAAATGAGCATGTCTCTTTTGCAAACGAAGTCACTATGGATCCTGAAACCCAGATCCAACTGGAGGAGTATGATCGAACGGAAGAAGAAGATTTTCTTTCTAGATTCATAGATCATGAAGAAGAACATCAGGATCATGAGATGGAAGATTCATCTTCTGTCATAGCTGCCACAGGATGGGGAGATAGAAATGCCGAAGAAGATGACAGAATGATGGTAGCTGGGCCGTCTAGGCAGCCCTTTCGATTCCCTTCCTTCAAAGAAAGTCCCTTTTGAAGAGAAGTCAGCTACCAAGGGACCAAAGACGAAGAAATTGAAGAAGGTTTCCTTTTCTATCGGAGGATTAGCAAGCTCATCTAATCATTTTAACAATATTGAGCAGTTAAATCATATCCAGACACTCCTACCTGCTTCCCCTATAGAAGTAGCCGTGGCTTTACCACCACGAGACCCAGGAGAGTGTTGTCTGTACCCACGAGAAATGTGCAGATATGATTCTTAAAATGATTATGATGGTTACTTGTATCATGGCACTTTCACGCTGGGAGGAGATACTGAGAAAGAATTCGCCAAACGCCACTGGATGATTGACAGTGGTTGCACTGATCATCTTTCACCCTTTCAAGATGACTTTGCACACCTAGGATCTCAGACCCGTTATGCAGTCGTCGCTAACGGAGAACGAGTCACTATGTATGGTCCTGGCAAAATAATCATTCACCAACAATGCAAGGGATCGAAACCCCTTATTCTAGAAGAAGTTTGGTACGCTCCATACGCCGGCCACCGACTATTGTCAGTCCTGACACTTACTAGTCAAGGCTACAAATGCCTGATTAGTGATCAAGAAACCAGTATCTGGGACAACAACGAGCCTCCTCACCCAACAATAACCTCCATTGGTTTCAGTCCTCTATGATTACTCCAAAGGATGGTCGATTCAACTTATTGGTAAAGGAAGATTCTTACGAACTCTGGCATTATCGTCTCGGACATCTGTCCAAGAATGCTCTTCATAAAGCCCCTCACAATGTCACTGGTCTACCCACTGTCAAGTTACCGATCAATACTGCTCCCTGTAAAGGCTATGCCTTAGGGAAGATGCACGATCGCCCATATCCTACCTCCGGTAAACGCGCCACTCATTCACTTGGACTTGTACACACAGATCTAGTTGGGCCAATGCCCACTGAATCACGTGCTTGTGCTCGTTATATTCTTACTTTCATTGACGATTTTTCAGGTTACTTGCTTGTTGCGTTTCTTCGTACCAAAGATGCCACTTCACAGCATTTCAAGGCTATGGTTGCCTGGGCTGAGACCTTTACCGGTCACTCGCTCACCTCTGTACGTTCAGACCGAGGGGGGGAATTTATGGCCGGAGAACTACAATTGTTCTTCCATTCCAGAGGTGTCACTCATCAGACATTGGTTCCTCATACACCCCAACAAAACGGTTGTGCAGAGAGGTTCAATAGAACTCTGCTTGAAAAAGCAGAAGCCATACGCCAACATGCTTGTCTGCCACGATCTTTCTGGCAAGATGCTTGTGAAACTGCATTACATATTTATAACCGACAACCCATGCATTGTCTTGATTGGAAGACACCTATTGAAGTTTTCAATGGAAACAAACCAGACATATCCTACTTCAGGATATTCAGATCATGGGCATATGTGTTCATTCCACCGGAACAACGACAAGACAAACTGTCTCCCAAATCTGAGGAGATGATATTTATTGGGTATGAACCAAACACTAAAGGCTATTGCTTTTGGTCCAAAGAGAGGAGACGAGTATTCATATCAACGAATGCCATCTTCGATGAGAAACTCTTTCCTTACTGTTCCAGAGACAAGGAAGACGGACACGTCCCTATTCCTATAGAAGAAGAAGATCTATTCACAGCACCTGACGACCTTACCCCTAATGATTCTCGACTAAGGGATCCAGAACCCTCTTGAGATGTATTCATCCCAATACCTCTAGGTTTAGGTCAACATCCCAATCAACCATTCCCACCAGACGAAGGACACACATCTGGCAATACCTCAACATCTTCTCCTCCATGGATTCCACCTATGGAGGAACTATCACCATTTGGCCTCTTTGATGATTCTTTACATTCATCAGAAAACAATCCACCATCGTATCACACATCATCACTACATCCAGGAATCAAACGAACGATACCTGACACTGGACATCGAAGTTCTGTCTCAGATAAACATCACCACAAGCGATATATGCTTCCAGGCACCTCTTCAAATGAAGAAGAGAGACTAGATCAACAAAGGTTACTCCTAACCAACCCGCTTCCTGAAAAGGAAAGACAAACAGTTGAGGATAATCCCCTCACTGGTACTCGAGTTTGGCTACCACCTCGTCAATCCCCTGATGAAACTCTAACTGAGTTTCGCAATCGTCCTCATCAAGATCGATCTACAATCCATGATAGATCTAGATTTCGACCACCGCTCAAAATTAGACGATCCTCTCGCATCCCTGTATCCCGGGTTCTACCGGATAACACATATGGGGATAGACCTCCTATTCAAATCGAGAGAGATTTACAAGGACTTGCACCAATTCAGGAGGAGCCAATGACCGTTGATCCTACGCCAACCAATGAAGCAGGTGATCCAGACCTTGGTTCAATGTACTCATCAAAGTGGATACAATATCATTTATCAATGGCCGTGGATGCAACACCAAATCCCCTTCCTAAACAATTCAAAGACGTACTCAAAATGACGAAGGAAGATCAAGGATTATGGATGGCTGCCATGAATGAGGAAATTAAATCCCTCCATGAGAGAAAGGTATGGGAATTGGTGGACCTACCTAAGGGTCGTCAAACCATCAAAGGGAGATGGGTTTTTGCTGTCAAATCAGACGGACGCAAGAAAGCAAGATTCATCGCTAAAGGATTCACCCAGATCTTTGGAATAGACTATGAAGAAACCTTTTCCCCAGTTGCTCGGTTCGAAACATTCCGACTACTCATGGCACTAGCGGCGCTTCATGATTGGGAAATCGAAGCACTAGATGTCAAGACCGCCTATCTTTTTGGTGAGCTGGATGAAGAAATTTATATGGAACAACCTGAAGGTTTCGTAGTCAAGGGCAAAGAGAGAAAAGTCTGTCACCTGAAGAAATCCATTTATGGATTGAAACAATCGGCACTGCAATGGAACAAGCAGTTGCACAAAAGTCTCCTGGAGATGGGGATTTTATCGCTGTAAAGCTGACCCAGGAACTTACTACAAGATTCAAGGAGAAGAATTAATCATCGTACTTGTTTACGTTGATGATGCTCTTTTTATGGGTAGCAACAAGACACAAATCCTCAACCACAAGAAACGATTTATGCAACGATGGGAATCTAGAGACCTTGGTTCTGCCAAAGAATACTTAGGTATGAGGATTACAAGAGATCACAAAAAGCGCACAATCACTCTAGACCAAACCCGCTATGCGGAGAAAGTCGTAAAACGCTTTGGTCAAGAAGATTGTAGACCAGTCTCTGTACCTCTCCCTACCGGATATAATCTGAGACCAAGCTCTAACAAGGAACAATTGAATGCAACACTTCGAAGTCGCTATCAGTCGGTCATCGGATCACTGTTATACGTGATGCTAGGAACAAGACCAGACATAGCTTTCGCGGTCATCAAAATGTCACAGTTCTCTTCTAATCCCACAGAAGAACATTTGCAGAAGGTGATCTATATTGTTCGCTACTTCGCATCTTCACAAGATCTCTGCATACAGTACACTGGACACGGAGACTGAAATGGACTACTGTATGTGCCTACTCTGACACGGATTGGGCTGGAGATGTTGAAACATCATGATCTACCACTGGATATGCTATCTTCCTAGGAAATGGCATAGTCTCCTGGCTATCTAGGTGACAACGAAGAGTTACACTCTCTTCCACAGAAGCAGAATATTGCGGTATGACCGAAACAGCAAAACAGCTTCATTGGATTCAGAATTTATATAAAGAATTCCAATTCAAGCTAGGTCCTCTACCCTTATGCATTGACAACCAAGGTGCAATATTCCTTGCCTCTAATCCTGCTCAAGAAGGACGGACTAAACACGTCCGAATGACGGAACATTACATCCGAGAATCAGTGGAGTTTGGAGAAATCAAACTTTACTATGTTCTGACAGATCAGCAGTTTGCTGACATATTCACAAAGAACTTGGGCAAACAGAAATTCAAAGATGGAAGAAAGGCACTTCGACTTCTACCCTACAAAACCATCATAAAATGAACAGCGAGGAGGAGTGTTGGAATTCTGGTATTTCTTATTCAGAATCATTATTCCTGATACCAGATTCTAGAATGGTCTTTGACCTTATCTTTACGCTATCCATATTACTCACCCTTATCTTTAGTCATAGATATGACGTTAGTTCTTATCTCTTATCATGATGTCATTATCACACAATATGGTGTCACTCTTGCACCATTCCTTATCAGCCAATCATGGCTTACCTTCTTATCTCTTTATCATACAATAATAAGGTTTATGTCAATAGGTATAAACATACCTAGACACTATATAAGATAGGTCTTACTACCTATCTTAATAACGACTTCAGTTGTTCTTTCATCCCACTTCAGTCCACACTCAAAGGTCTTAACATCCCACTAGTACCTTCTCATAACTTCACCTTGCTTTCCAACCAAGAACCATTGTCTAAGTGAGTCTCTCCACTTAGACGCCATATCCCTTCGTGTTCCTGTGCTATCGGGATCGTATTCCCGATAGGCTGGTGCGCGGGAGTTTTCTGGTACGCCTTTGAGGTCGCAAAAGGTGTGGAAAACGAGTAGGCCAGACCCGTAGGTTTCCTTAATCAAGTCTGCCCATGCGTGTCCGGTTACATCGTATATACACTGGGCATCAGAGGGCGAGAGGGGGAATGACACGGTGCAGGTTGACATAGGACGCCATCGGATTAGTCGTTCTTTGGCCGGGCATTGCGGGCGCAGTTGAAGCGATGGGGGGATTGAGGATTCTGGCGGGGGAAGCATAATAGGGATTGTCGGGGCTGTGGGTGGTGAGGTGGCGCATTGTCGAGCATTGTGTTTAACATACCTGGTGTAATGATTGATTGGATGAGTGTGCGATGCGGGAGATTGTCAGGCAGTTGTCGTGTGGGTGGCGGTGGGGGCATCAAAATCAGCGATGAGGTTGTGGAGTTGGGTTGGGATTGGGAAGGGGGGGATGAGGCGATGTATTGGGGGATAAAGTCCGCACGAAAGACCGTCTGCTGGGTTGTTGGCGCTGGGTATATAGCGGACGTGGGCGGAGCACTGCGATGTAGCCAGGGCGGTGTGTATTCACTTGAAAACATCGTTTGTGGGCTTGTTACGGCTGTGGCCTCTCTGCCATCCTTCGACAATTCCTTGATTGTCTCTGAAAACTTTGAAATGAATCTTGGTGGTGCCGGAGTGGAGGATGGCGAGTACGAGTAGTTCAAATCCAATGCTTTCTGCCCAACCAATGTCGCATCCACCTCCATGCCAGCCTGGGTGGAGGGTCCAGGCCTGCCAGTGGCCATTGATGATGATGCCAATCCCAACTGATGAGCTGGCATCCGAGAATGCGTTGAGGTCGAGTATTGGTTGGGGGGTGGGTATGGGTGAGGGTGAGGTGGGTTGAGAGAGGTGGTTCAGCCACCACTGGAGGTCGTCTTGGGTGCCACGAGGAGGGGTTCGTGGGAGAAAAGGTTTGTCACCGAAAATGGTGAGCATCGCTTCAATGTTGCTGAGGTAAGGGCTGTTAACTTATCATTATCATTCTTGTTCATTGTATCATCTCGCAACTTGTCCTACGCACGCCTTTACGTAATCGTCGCGGCATAGTTTCTATCTCCACTTCCTCTCGTCTCTTTTCCTCAGCGTTCTATCACCCAAAGTGACGACCGCTGAGCTGACTCGTGGCTAGCTCATACAGGTTATGAGCCCCGAGCTCTAACAGGGAAGAGCTCAGATCAACACAAGGCTAGGCTGCTTCAGCTCCATATAAGCGTCGTCACACGAAATCCAAGCCATTACCACTCCTGATCAGTTGCGATTGTTTCAGATCAGCTTATCGATCAAAATTGGAAGAGACGGGAAAATTCGATCACATTTGCGAATTAAGCGGTGCCGAGAACTACTCCCAATGGCGCAGACAAATGACTCTAGCACTGCAGGGAGAACGCCTCTGGCCCCACTGTAGCAATGGATCGAATCCATCCAACCTCATCGACCTTGCCTCTGACATACCAACCCCAAAGGATCCCAAAGCCATCACAGACACTGAGAAGGAAAAAATCCTGGATTGGTTCGCCAAGGATGCCCAGGCCAAGGTGCTAATCGACCGAAAAATATCTCCCGTTGTCGCAAACCTCTTAAACGAATCACAAACAGCGCGTCAGCAATGGGACCTTCTGTCTCAGCACTACTCCCGAAACGACCTCTTATCGCAATACAAGCTGCATATATGCGTCCGATCCGAAAAACTGAAGGACGTGGAAGACGCTACCCGCTATATCGGGGTCTTTCAAGACGCTCGTCGCCGTTTCATACAAATGGGGGTAACTTACATCACGGAGGAATCAATCTTCAATCTCCTCCAAGGACTACCATCTGGAGTCGAGTGGGAGATCTTCCGAGAGCTTACGCTGAGCAAATTGTCCACCTCGCCTTCCGCTGCTACCACTGCATCCACCACGTCAACCCCATCCATCCCCACGTTCACCTTCGATGACGCAGCCAAACTGCTTACAGAAAAAGCAAATGCGATGATAGGAAGACGGAGATTAGCCACCCCAGGCTCTGAGTACGCCAATGCGGCTGTCAATGGGGGAAAGGGCTGCGGGACGAAGGTCAATCCAGCCACCGGGATTTGGATTCACAAAAACAATCCCCAAGGTATTAAATGCACCAACGAACTATGTGCAGATAAACCCAGGGCCAATACTCACTCCTTGCCATTCTGTTATTGGTCGGGCAGCGGCATGGAAGACAAAGCTCCGGCTTGGATTCGTAACAAAAAGAAGGAAAGAGGTGAGACCGCAGCAGCAGCAGTCAGTCCTATGACACCATCGTCAACAGTTCCCCCCACTCCCACATCATCATCTACTTCCCTACCATCGACAAATCAAAATCATCGCCATGATCTCTTGTGTGCCGCTATCACCGAGCTAAATGATGAATTGGCATGTCTCACGACACCATATACATTCACCACCATCCTCGATTTGGGTACCACCTCTCATCTAATCAAGGATAGAGGTTACTTCCTCAATTTCATTCAGGAAGATCGCCCGCCGGTGACTACCGCAAACCACGGAAAGTTGATGACAACCGGACGAGGAACATGTGTCGTCGAGATACTGCTTGGTGGGACAACTCATCGCGTCACCTTGAAGGACTGTCTGCACACCCCTGGGGGGTTGCTTAATCTCTTGTCCGTCGGACGGATGCTACAGAAAGGGTGGGACTGCGATTTCAAAGGTTCGAACCTGATCTCAGGTCCTCGCTGTCAACTTTCCTACCACGGAAAGGCACTGGGAGATGTACCGTTATCCGGAAACCTCTGCTATTTGAACATTCGCTTTATTCACCCCAATGAGCTCAATTCCTGACTGGTTCTTCACAAAGAGATAACTGCGCTAGCTAACGAGGAAAGTGCCGCATTTGCCAAGACCCCTGTCTCATGGGATACATGGCATGCGCACATGGGTCATCCTGGCAGCGAATCTGTAAAATGTTTGCCTCTGATCGCGACGGGAGTCGTAATCGAGTCAAAGAAGCCGCTTGGACGATGTGAAGCCTGCATCATCTCCAAACATCCTCACAAGCCTCGCCCTCCCTCCTCCACCCCTTGCGCCTCTCATATGCTCGACCTCGTCCACTCTGATCTGTGTGGTCCTTTTCCTGTACGCACGCCCCATGGAAAACTGTATTTCATTGTTTTCCTTGATGATCATACGCACCTGATTAACGTGCAACTGCTCGCCTCGAAGGATCAGGTGCTGGACGCATGGAGGATCATCAAGGCGCTATGGGAAAATCACGCAGAACGGCACGTTAAGACCTTCCGCTCAGATAACAGGGGAGAGTTTATCAGCGCCATATTCACCAAGGCACTGCAGGACACGGGCATCGAACGCCAACTCGCCGTGCCCTACTCTCACCAACAAAATGGCAAGGCGGAACATGCCATACGTACCCTGCAAGGTCGCACACTTGCAATGATTGAAACTGCGAGGCTTCCATCCAACCTCTGGGGAGAAGCTGTCTTAACAGCTGCATATCTGTGGAACCGCATGGAATCCGTGTCATTACCACCTGGTATCACTCCCTACGAAATGGTGAATGGCAAAAAACCGGACCTCTCTCACATCCAAGCATTTGGCTCACGCTGCTGGGCGCATATCCCCATAGAGCTCCAAACCAAATTCGGTCCTCACTCTCGAGCTGCATGGACCACAGAAATGGCAGCCACACGAGCACGGCTCCAGAAACTCCAGGATCGTCGCAAGGTTATCGCAACAGATGGTGACAGTGAGGGGGTACCAGAGTCATCAAGCGAGGGGGTATCTTTGGAAGACGTCAATGCCTTGAATCCCATCGAACCAAATGTCGAGATATCGGAGACAGTGGCAAACGTCGTCATCGAGGAACAAGCCCATATAACTATCCGAAGTGACAAACGTCGAGACCCCACCAGTCCTGGTTACGACATGGGAATTCCTCTGGTGACCTACGAAGAGGCCCTACAAAGACCCGACAGCGAGAAATGGCTAGAGGCGATGAAAGCCGAACTTCAGACAATGAAAGACATGAATGTCTACAAACTCGCTGAACTCCCAAAAGGTCGCAAAGCAATTGGCTGCCGCTGGGTACTCGAGTTCAAGGAGGATAACAAAGGAGGATCTGTTTTCAAAGCTCGACTAGTCGCCCAAGGTTTTTCCCAGGCCCCCGGAGTTGACTATGGCGCTACTTTCGCACCAGTGATAAAACCCGCATCTATTCGTCTCATTGTTGCCCTAGCGTGTCAAAACGACTGGGAGTTAGACACTTTTGATGCCAAACGGGTGTTCTTATGGGAAACCTTGAAAGAGGAGATCTATATGCGACAGCCGAAGGGATTCGAAGATGGCGACTGGCGATTATTCGTCTGGCTCATGCTGCGCACAATTTATGGTCTCAAACAATCAGCGCTCGAGTGGTACAAACAAGTTCGTTCAGTCATGGGTGAACTGAGCTTCGTCAGAACTGAATCCGATCATGCCTTATTCTATTATGACGAAGTGCAAACTGCGGCCAACAAAGTTCACACTTCTGCAATAACTCGCACCCAATGTCTGATTGGTTGGCACGTAGACGATGGCATGGCCGCCATGAACAACAAACCATTCCTCAAAATGGTAAAACAAAGGATAGCAGAGAGGTTCGGTATAAAGGATCTCGGACCAGTGACAAAGTATTTGGGTGTGCAATTCGAACGGGACAGGGAGAATCGCAAGATCTGGATGCATCAATCCGAATACATTTCGTTTTTGCTGCAGGAATACGGACTCTCGACTTGCAGCCCCGTCCGTCTCCCAGCCGATCCCAAAGCGCCTCTAGGCGACCCCACTGAACAACTCCCTGATATTCCCGACCTTCGCGCCGCCTACCTAAAAATCGTAGGAGAACTCATCTACCTCTCCATCAACACTCGTCCCGACATATCCTACATCGTCAACGCCCTTGCACAACACAATGCAAATCCTGAACCTCGTCACTTCACGGTTGCCAAACGCATGTTGCAGTATCTGGCTGGCTCGATTAATCTTCACCTGCGCTACGAGTATGAGGAGAACGACCGGGAACTCCATGCATATGTGGACGCCAGTTGGGCTAATGAAATCGGTCGTCGATCAGTCAGCAGATACGCCTGGTACTACGCAAGCGGCCTCATATCCCATGTGTCAAAGAAACAGACCACCGTGGCCCTATCCTCTACCGAAGCCGAGTACATGGCGGCCACTCATGTCACTCAGGAAGGCCTTTGGCTCAGGTCTCTCTTCTCGGAGCTTCACATGCCATTCGACTCCCCCATCCCAGTCTACCTCGACAACTCGGGAGCGATCACGTTATCCAGCGCAGCTAAATTCCACCAGCGATCGAAACACATAGACCTATGCTACCACTTTATACGTGAACATGTCGATGATGGTTCTTTCACTTTAATTTGGGTGCCTTCTTATCGTAACATTGCAGACGTTCTCACGAAAGCCCTACCCCGTCCTGCATTCGAGAAATTCCATGAATCACTTGGACTAGTCGCTCGTTGAAGGGGGTATGTTAACTTATCATTATCATTCTTGTTCATTGTATCATCTCGCAACTTGTCCTACGCACGCCTTTATGTAATCATCACGGCATAGTTTCTATCTCCGCTTCCTCTCATCTCTTTTCCTCAGCGTTCTATCACCCAAAGTGACGACCGCTGAGCTGACTCATGGCTAGCTCGTACAAGGGCAACCTTCTGGGAAAATTAAGGTCGCATGTAGTAGCTTGCCATGTAGCTTTTGTGCCTCGTTTAGGGTGTGGGTGCGCTGCGCAATCCAGTCTGATATAGACTTTACGTATTTGATACGTTTGGGCTCTGCTAACTGGACGGTGCGCTTGTCAATGTCCCAGGTGAGACCAATAAAGGTGGGGCAGCTTGAGAAAGGGATGTCTTTGGATGCTTCCCACGGGATGCCGAGATCGTCTGATATGTGGTTGATGTCGCTCATGTTGTAGCAGAAGGCCTGGTCCATCAAGTCGCGTGGTGAGTTGCATGATAGGTCCATTAAAGGGAACAAGTTATCCTCATCGAACTCTTCTATTTGGTCATCTGGTAGTGTGGCTCCAGCAAACCAGGACCGGCCGCCTTTGACCCTGGGACCACCAATTGCTTCTATCCGGTTTGCGATGTCTCTGCGAATCTTGTTGTATTCGTGGGGGTGGTCTTTGGGGATTCATATGAAAAGGTGATCATCCACCCAGCGTAGGATGGGACTGATGCCGGCAGCACACATGATGTCTGTGCCTGCATTACCTATTTTCCCATAGATTCCATCTGAGGGTCCAAAGCCGAAACAGGTGGCTGTGTCCACCGCAAATTCTGATTCGGAGATTCATACTACGAGTACATGCCATTGGGACAGGTGGAGGGGGACCGTTCTGTATGCCTCAGCAACATCACAGACGGCTCCTTGTGAACCAGGGGGGAGGTTGGATAGGATTAAAGCTACTATGGGGAAAGTACTGTATGACGCTGGAAAGTTGTCCGAGTCAACCAGGGAGTTAATGGAAGGGGGTTCGAGCAGGGTGGGTGACAAGGGGAAAGAGAGGTTCTGGATGAGACGAAATTTACCGGGCTTGCCCAGTTTGGGAACAAGGGAAAGGGCAGTTTGAAAAGGACCTAGGACATTTTCTACTTCTGTGCGCGAGAAAGGTCTGAGATATCTGCCTTTGCTAAATTCTTTGTCAATGATGCTTTTAAATATCATACTGTGGGCAGAGATGGAGGGGCTGTTTGGGGGGGAGAATGTACGTGAAAGGGGAGGGATGTCAGCCAGGAAGCCAACGCATAGTCCATTGTATATGTCAGGGTATCTGGTTAGGAGGTTTGCAGCGCTCAGTCGCCGGTGCCATGCCTCGGGTTTATATGGTGTTAGCGCTCGGGCGGCCCTGTGCTCTCGGGCATTTTTGAGCCCCATGTTTGTGATCGCCACATCCAGAGCATTCGTGCTTGGCGGATTTGTGGGTGAGGGCACATCCGTTGGGTTTCTGCCAGTCACTACACAAGATGCTTCCTCCATTGTCGACAAGACGGCCCGAGGAATTGCGGCTGACATATGCAGGGCTGCCGTTCCATAGTTTGGGGTCATTGCACTCATTGATCCGGTGGGGATGGCGCCCGAGGCACGTTGGACATACTGATTTGACCGACGGGTCGCTAGATGAGCGTTTGCGGTGGTGCTTGGGGGGTAAGGGGATTCACAATGGGTACGCTCATGGTGAGGTAGGCTGGCGAAAACAACGAAGGGGGGGGGACAGAGAACGAGAATTTCTGCGACATTCCCTGCTCGCTTCGGCCCGTTGGTTGTAGGGGCGGTGGGAACGTCTGGAGAGGGGGGATGAGGGTGCTTGGAGGGACGCGAAAGTCTCTAGCTGTGGGGGGTGTTACGGTGCTGCTCAGCCACACCTGCACATAACGGACTTAGTCAATTTTTCACTCTCTTTCATTATCTTATCTTTTATCTTATCAGATAACCTGGTAACTGTACCCAGCATCCACTTTCCTTTTATAGTAATTCATTTTCTCACCAGATCCAAGATCTGCCTTACGCTATGCACATGCTTCTTTTCATTTCTGTGCAGTGCATGGCTATGTCTTTTCATTTCCACTATGCTTCTCTTCTCTTCCATTCTGCCACTGCCACGGTGCGGTTACCTCATGCATCACCCCATGCCCTAACTTCTATCTAGGCTATGCTGCCACATACTTTAGCTATGTCGGGACTAGTATCGTTAGATACGGTACAAACATGTACAAATAAGTAGAGTAGTATATAAGGGCGCAAGTCCCAGCCAGAGAACTCCAGTCTAGTTCTCTTGGTTTTCTACCTCAAAGACAGCAACTCAGTTGGACCTACAAAGTCCTAGTTCTCCCTTCATTCCACTCTTCGTAGTTGCCAGTTCTTCCCGTGATTCCCTAAAGCCTTAGGTCTTTGAGTTGTTTCAGGGGGGGGGGGGGGGGTAGCGCCGCAGCGTAGGTTGGGGTGGGGTGGGGCATGGCCGCAGCACCAGGATTGGGGCGAGGTGGAGCAATAACCACAGCACC
>JBBPKY010000728.1:0-14724 GCA_038089495.1 Xerocomellus dryophilus
AGAGGTAAATGCGCCAGGTCGGTGGGCGACACCTTTGATGGCGTAGTTGAGTGATCCATGAGGGACGGAAAATGTTGGTGGAAGATGGGGCGGAAGCAGGAAGGAGATCGGGTAGCTATAGGTACCTACAAAATATAGGTCCCATCCATTCCCAGGAGAGCGATTGGTCAAGGTGGGAAACAGTGAGGACAAGCGCCAAGGCAACGACCCAGACTTACCTGGCTTAAATTCCCTCCAACTTTCCCCACGTTCCTTGGACTTTTGTTCGCCATCTTTCTCCTTTTCATGGTCCCGCTCCAAACCGCGGACGCGACCCGGACCAAGCAAATGGTGATCTCCGTGCTCCGTGTGACCGCTCGGGTGGGATTCATTTGCTCCCGGTTGGCTACTGCTCCCGGTGCCACCCGGTTCAAAATTGCTTGGCCTGCTTTGCTCTTCAGGTATGATCCTGACTCTTGTCCGTCCACGCTCCCTCTCTTCCGATGCGACGACACTTTGTGACCTAGATGGTGCTCTGGAGGTAACCTCCCTGACAGCATCTAAAATGGAAGTGAGGGGAAGACGCAAACGGGAACGGCTAGCTGGTGTGTTTGAAGAATCACGGGTATTTTCGAGGGAGTGCGCGGGAGAGGAACGGCTCGGTGAGGGGCCACAGCGAGGCGGAACGTGTGGGGATTCCTCAGTGGAGTTGCGACATGACGGGCTGCCTTCAAAAGGAGGGCCCGTGTGCACCATGTCGTCGGTGCGGCTGTCATTCTCTCGGTGAAGGGAGGTGTTGGACGCATTGGAGTGCGTCGTGCGATTGGAAAGAGAGAATGCCGTTGAGGGCGAGCGCGAAGATGGAGGGTCTGTGAGAGACGTGGAAAGATTAGTCGGAAAGGTTTCGAAACGAACGGAGCTGCTCACTCAATCCATTGCAATATGCCTGGCCCTCCAAGTCGTCCCTCAGAGCTTGTCTCAGATCTTCGAGTGTTTGAGCGGGGTGCTCCCCAGGGGCACCATGTCTTGGCTGAATTGGAGTCGGAGACTGCGCCACAGGAGTATATGGAGGTGTTGGACCGGGATCAGGAGGCACGTGGTGAGTGCGACGCTCAAGGTCGGTTGGAGTGCGGGGATACGAATGAACGACGCTTCGGCGCTCAGAACGCCCTCGGGGCAATGAAGGCGGACGAGAAAATGTTGATGCTGCCCGCTCGTCCTCGCCGCTGGAATTCGCGGCAGCACGTCCCAGTACAGAGGGGGAGTGTCTTTCACGAGGAACCTGGTCGGCACGAAAGACGGTCACAGTGGAGGTATAGATTTTTTGTTTCTCTGGGAACTCTGTACGAGGGGGCCCGCTTCCTGTGGGTTGTTAGGGATGGAAAGACAACATGGCCCATGGGTGTCATCGTGAGAGGGATGAGAATATCTGAGATAATACACGAACCTTTCAATTCTGGGTTAATCGCCAAGATGCCAGTCAGTTCGACGTCGATGCTGGAAATGGCGATTGGCTTGACGACGTTGAGGGTGAGTATCCCCCTGACGAAGGCGGGTGAATCGTCCGAGCCGCGTTGGAGCCGTCCAGAGGGATCGGACGTGCGCAGGAAGACGACGGGCTCGGTGAGGGTAATGTAAAACTGCTTTTTCGGGTCAAGCATTGCGGGCGAGAGCGACAAGACCAGCCAGCAGCGCACAACCGCTACGGCGTAGTTTTGACGCGGTGGTGACCCGGGCAGTTCGCTGCTGACATCCAATCACGATCGTGTGGCCGTCCACCATGGTCCTAGCAACTTGACGGCGTGGGGGTTCCCATACTACGCAATTGTACCTAGAGGCCCGTAATTCTGTACCTAGTGCCAACCTTAACCTTGTTTGAAATCGATCGATCGACCAATCACCTTTCGCACGTGTCTCGCTGCCCCAGACAATAATTCATTCATTCATGTGCATCAGGTACTCGTGAACAGGGTTCGTGGAGGGCAAATTGTCGGACATTTTGCCGAGGCCGAAACCCACGCACCGGGATTTCGGCGGGCGGTGAACAAGGTACTTCACCACAATCACGCTGGCACAACTTGAAGGGCTGGCGTCATGCCTCCATTGGCTGACATGCAGACCTGCGGCCGCTGCGGGTCCGTCCAGTGTTAGAAGCGTGCAAGGGGCCGATTGATCGACCAGTCGACAACTTGAAGGCTGCGCTTCGGCGAGACGGCCGACGCGAGTTCGGAACACGACCTCTTCACAATGCGCCACACCGTGATCAAATGTCAAAGAAACAGGCACGGAGCATAATCGTGACCAATACACGAGCGTGCGGTCAGGCGCGTGATGAATTGATACATCTACTGGTACATGCATGCCGTTCATCGTGGTGCGACCATGCCCTTAATCGGGAGGCACAACAGAGCGATCGTAGATACAAAGAAGCCACTGCCGGCCAGGTACAACACTGCGTTGCTCCCATCACTACTAGTGCTGCTCAGGAGCTGCGCAGCTATCAGTGGTGCACAAATCCCACACAGGCTGCCAAAAAACGAGGCCAGACCAGTTGCGGTGCCCCGGACGGCAACAGGGAACGCCTCGGGAGTCCATCCGAAGAGCTACGATGATATCTTTCAGGGGCCTCGTGGAAAGAACGAAACAAAGGCTGCTCACCGCTGCGTTGAAAAGGGTCTGACAAAAGTACTCCAACATGTTGAAGCCGACCGCGCTCGCTTGTGTGTTGACGATGCTGTAAAGGAAGAGAGACACGCCCATGGCCATAGACGAGAAAACGAGCGTCCATTTTCGCCCAACCATAGGTGCGCGCACCATGAAGACGGATAGCATGACAGCGGCAATCCCGGGGGTGTAGACGATCAAGTAGTCGATATATGTTTGTTCCAGACTAACGTTGATCGCACTGTTCTTCCGTTGCAAGATGATAGGTAAATAAGCGAAGGCGATGCTCGATCCTGTGGGCTTCAAGGTGAACAAAGAAGTGATGAGCAGCGAATGTCTTACCCCAGTAGTCAAACATCCAGGTGATCCAGATAAGAATCGTGACCCGTGCCATTTTCCAGTCCCCAAACAACAGTTTCAGTCGGGAGATCTCACTGACAAACCTCTTAGAAAAACCCTTTTTTTCAGCGACCGGAGTCTCCTTGCATTGCTCGTAAAGCGATTCGACGGTGAGGTCACAGGGGCGTCTGTTGAAGGCAGCGATCTTGTGGACGACCTCGACCGCGCCCCGGTCATTCCCTTTTGATATGAGGAATTGTGGAGATTCGTAAAAAGGAAAAATGAAAAAGCGAACGATGAAAACGCCGAGCGTGATCGAAGCCACCGTGAAAAGTAGATATCGCCATCCCATGTTGTTATCCCTCGAACAGCAAGGTACAGCGCCTCCCGTCAACTGACAGGATACCAATTCTGTCGAACAGGAGTAATTTGGTATGAGCCCAAAAGCGATAAGGCTGGAGAGTATAACTCCAAGTGGCTGGAAGATCGAGAGTGCTGAAAGAAGATAGAACCGATCCTGGCCAAAGGTCAGCTACCGTTTGATTGCATCACGCCGAAGATCAGTACCTTTGGAAGATACTCGACAGTGACTTGATCGCAGGGATGAGTGACGGATAGGAATAACTTGAGCGGTGATGAATGTGCTCACTGGTCGAATCAATAGGAACGTTGCCTCCGATGCCAAATCCGGTGAATGCTATGATCACCAGCAGACCATTGTAAGAAGACTGTGCGCCGAGACACATGCCAAACACGCCAGCGATCAAGGAGGTACCAACGAATGCTACCCGACGACCTAGTTCAAACGTTCAGACCCGCCAATATGATCGGAGTACCAAGCAAAGATGTTCAAATTGGCGACGAACCTATAACGTCGACCAATACGCCCCACACGAACCCTCCCACCGTTATCCCAGCAAAGAAAGCAGAGAAAAGGTCTCCAAATTCCTTGTCAGAAAATCCGAATTCACGCTGCATGTTCGGCGCTGCGAGTCCGAAGGCCACTGCCCACATAATATCCAAGCCAAATCCAGTACCGCAGATCGCCCAAACCAACCTAGCATTTCGACGAGAAATGCGAATTTGATCGTAACAGGGAGTAAATGTGACAACGGTGCGTACCATTGATAGCGGCCCATGCCATACTGATTTAATTCCTGATCGATGACCGCCGATTTGGTCGTCTGCTGCGACGAGATCGCTACAGTGGTGATGGATTCGTCCACTGGGATTTTCATGTCGATCACTGCTGAGGTCATCTGAGATATTGACCGAAAAATGGATAAAATGCCGTCGACTTCGTAGGGAGAAGATACCCCCTTACCTTTATACAATTCTTGACTCGTTTCACTCCCTCGATTGAGTGGTAGTGGCAACAGCCGTCGTGATCCTTACTTCCTTATCTGCGATTCCAGTGCAAAACCTCGACTCCGGAACCAGAGAAGCATCCCACATCGACCATATTAAAACGTGTTCGATGTATACCTTGGTGGGAATGAAACTGAGACCTGGGAAACATCTCGCATGAAATCTCCATGGAGCCACCATATTATTCGCGAGTGACAACAAAGAGATCGAGGAGATAACTTACCTCCAGACACGCCTAAGTACACTCAGGCGAGGAGTACGTGAGGGTGGTGAGCTCGACCCCGTTGAGTGTCCGGATATCCGCCGCCCGAGACAGACAGCACAGCCATGTAAATTTCCCGGGTAACCTGTATTACCTGGCCAAATCATTCAGGACTGTATAGAAGGTCCATTGCGGGACGCACCAGCGACTGCGAGCGGTGATGTTGCAGCCCGTGATGGAGCCACTCCAGTAAGGACCAGAGGGTGACCCACTCTTAAGTGACTTCATCAGGTATGTGTCGATGATTGTTACCAGCCACTGGCACAGTGCTCACAACGCTGTCCGAGATAGTATGGTCGCCGAAGCGGTTCAGGTTCGCCGCAACCCAATCCAAACTCCGAATACTATTCCTGCTGAAACTGACACGTCACAACGCAGTTCCCTAGATCATACATGTTCAAAGTTGCTCACAACTCCCTGAGATCACTGCTGCAATCAACTAACTACCGCTTTTCGCTCCGTGTGGGCCGCTATAGAAGCCTTGAATCTGTTCCGCGTCCGCCGGCACCCCGCGATGCCACGGAGCAATGGCATTTGGCGTAGTCTGACACGGTCGACCATGGCCTGGAACTCATACTACTCAGTCACTGCTCTGCCGTTCCCCTTGGGTATTCATGAGGGCTCGACTTCACCCAGAATTTCCTTCTATCGAGTACGACGAGAAAAACCACCAAAAGCGAAACGACGAAGCCGTGAAATTCGTGTATTCCTCGCAGCGTAGCAACTTTCGGCGCGCAATATTACAGTAGATCCAGCAGCGGGCAAAGAAAAAAAAAGGCACGTGCGCATCCCAGAAACACATTGGAACTAGCAAGGTTTTTTTTTTTTTTCAAAAATGAGGAACGAAGCACGGCGATCCGAGGTGGCCTTGGGCATGTTCAGGCCTCATCGTATCAAAGCGTGTGGCCGACATCAAACCGAGCAGGTCTTCCAACGCATCATGCGATCGGCGGTACAGGGAATTGACCTGAAGTGCGCCAGTATCCGGGTTCGCGGGAGAGATATGAAGCATCTTTTCCAGTAATGTCCGCCGTGGCTCCATCCACTTTCCACCTACCATTCCATCGGCTGTTGAGCGCGGCGAGCGAAGTTGGTGCGGCAAGGTAAGAAACACAATTCGTATGTGGATGAACACATCTAGAACTCACCTGAGTGGGACAGACCGTCGCCGTAATGATAACTATGACCGCAGCGGCACTAGTACACGTAGGAGTCAGTCTCGCGTTCGATGTTGGGTGCAAAAGCACGCTGGTTTGACTTGCGGTCGTCGAACCAGGAGCAGTCGTTGCAGTGTTGTCACAGAAACGTTGATGTAGAAACAGAGGCGGACGACGACGACGAGCCCGCTGCCGTAGCGCCACCCATCGCCTAAGGATCAATCGATCACGAGCACATATACATCAACCGATCTAAACGGATAACGCCGCAGAGCAGCTTACCCAGCGAGGATCTGCTGGAATGACAGGGGTGTTGATAGTCAGCTGTAACGACATCATTCCCGTCCATGGTAAGTTCACCGTCTCGGCAGCAGGAGAACCAGCATTCGCAAACAGCTGCTGTTGCCGTTGATGAAGGTGCCTGATCGAGCAACCTGTCGTTGATCAGACGAGGCAGCTCGATAGTCAACGTCGGCATACCCGGCCGTCCGGTAACACCGCGATAAGGGTTTACTTTCTGAAGTCTTGCCCGTTAACGGGAGCCATGGGGTTGTTCAATGGCACCAAGGTAGGTCCACCAACGGGCGGGAAGAAGTTGCCAAGAAGTTCCTGCATCTCGAAGCATCAGGGTACGAGTTGCACAGTGGAAGGGCGCTACAAACGTCGGTCGCAGGTGCGAGACTCTGGCCAGTCGGGCTGGTTGTACGAGGGTTGGGTAAGGAGCGCAGCCGAGTGCAGATTAATGAACTGGGTAACGAGTGCATTGTCAGAAGCTGAGCGCTGATCAATCCATCTGCCGTTCACAACTATCTGAGCATGCGGGCGTGCACACCTTGTGCCAGCTATCATCGTCGTTGGGCTTCACCACGATCCAATAATGGAATGATTTGTTCGCCCTGGATCTGCGAACGAGCAGTGACTTCCCGGTCAAACAGATTCGGGCCTCCGAGCCTATGCCGGCATCAGTTAGTGCGGGATTCAAGTTTGGTGCACAAACGGGACATTCTATGACAGACTGAATGACAGCCTACTCGGAGCATGAACAATATTGCGATTGTGAGTTGGACTTTTAATATGAATCAAGTTAGTGATGACATCGAGGACTGAAGATCCGATGAAACTTTGCATGACAGACTGAATGGAAGATACTACGGAAGTTCGTGTCATATAAATTCAAGTTGCCCACAGTCCAGACGATCAGGCGGAACTCTGAAGAATCATCATAGTGATCGTGACAGAAATATTGACTGAATACACGCATGCCCTTTATCGTGGTGCCACCATATCCTTGGTCGGGAGGCACAACATGGCGATCGTGCATACAAAGACGCCACTGCCGGCCAGGTACAGTACTGCATTACTCCCATTCGTGCTGCTGAATAGCTGCGCAGCTATCAGTGGACTAATGGTCCCAAACAGGCTGCCGAAAAACGAGGCCAAACCGGTTGCAGTTCCCCGGACCTCAACAGGGAACGCCTCGGGAGTCCATCCAAAGAGCTACGGTGGTATCTTTCAGAGACCAAGTGGCAAGGATGAAACGGGCGCTGCTCACCGCTGCGTTGAAAAGGGTCTGACAAAAGTACTCCAACAAGTTGAGGCCGACATGGCTCGCCTCTGTGTTCACAATACTGTAAAGGAAGAGAGATACGCCCATGGCCATAGACGAGAAAACCAGCGTCCATTTTCGCCCAACCATAGGCGCGCGCACCATGCAGACGGATAGTATGACAGCGGCGATCCCGGGGGCGCAGACGATCAAGTAGTCGATATATGTTTGCCCTAGACTAATGTTGATCGCACTGTTCTTCCGCTGCAGTATTGTAGGCAAATATACGCCGGCAGTGACAAATCCTGCGGACTTTACGGTGAAATAAAGAAGCGGTGAGCGGTGAATTTTTCTTACCCCAGTAGTCAAACATCCAGGTGATCCAGACAAGGATCGTGATACGTGCCATTCTCCAGCTCCCAAACAACAGTTTCAGTCGGGAGATCCCGCCCACAAGTTTCTTAAAAAAACCCTTTTCGTCGGTGAGCGGAGTCTCCTTGCATTGTTCGTAAAGCGATTCGACGGTGAGGTCACAGGGACGCCTGTTGAAGGCAGCGATCCTGTGGACGACCTCGACCGCACCTCGGTCATTCCCTTTTGATATGAGGAATTGTGGAGATTCGTAAAAGGGAAAGATGAAGAAGCGAACGATGAAAACGCCGAGCGTGATCGAAGCTGTCGTGAAAAGCAGATATCGCCATCCCATATTGTTATCCCTCGAACAGCAAGGTGCAGCGCCTCCCGTCAACTGACAGGACACCAGTTCTGTCGAACAAGAGTAATTTGGTATGAGCCCAAAAGCGACGAGGATGGATAGCATAACCCCAAGTGGCTGGAAGATCGCAAGTGCTGCAAGAAGATAGAACCGATCCTGGTCAAATGTCAGCTACCGCTTGATTGCATCACATCGAAGATCAATACCTTTGGAAGATACTCGACAGCGACTTGATCGCAAGGATGAGTGAGGGATGAGAATAACTTGAGCAGCGGTGAATGTGCTCACTGGTCGAATCAATAGGAACGTTACCTCCGACGCCAAATCCAGTGAGTATTATGATCACCAGCAGGCCATTGTATGAAGACTGTGCACCGAGACACATGCCAAACACGCCAGCGATCAAGGAAGTACCAAGGAACGCCACCCGACGACCTAGTTCAATGTTCAGACCCGTCGAGCACCAACAAAGATATTAGCATTGGCAACGCACCCATAATGTCAACCAGTATGCCCCACACGAACGACCCCCCCGTTATGCCCGCAACATACGCAGCGAAAAGGTTTCCGAATTCCTTATCGGAAAATCCTAGTTCACGCTGCATGTTCGGCCATGCAAGTGTGAATGCCTGTGTCAACGTAACATCCAAGAAAAATCCAGTGCCGCAGATCGCCCAAATCAACCTGGCATTTGGACGAGAAATGCGAATTTGATCGTAACGGAAAGTAAGTGTGACAACGGTGCGTACCATTGATAGCGACCCATGCCATACCGATTTAATTCCTGATCGATGACCGCCGATTTGGTCGTCTGTTGCGACGGGATCGCTACAGTGGTGATGGACTCGTCCACTGGGATTTTCACGTCGACCACTGCTGAGGACATCTAAAATATCGACCCAAGAAATGGATAGGATACCGTCGAACTCCTTTGTTAGGAGAGTCCCCCATATCTTTATACAATGCTTGCCTCATTTCACTCGGTTGACTGGCAGTGGCAACAGCTGTCATGATCCTTACTTCCTTATTTGCGATTCCAGTGCAAAACCTCGAGGACAGGGCCACGGAGGCATCTCACAGTTGACCGTATAAAAACGTGTTTCGATGTATACCTTGGCAGCGGATGAACATGAGACCTGAACAACATCTCGACAGCAGTGCCAGTGAGATCGAGGAAATAACTACCTCTAAATGAAATTCCAGGATGCGACCCGTTGCTATCTGTAGGACGGCAGGACGTTCTGAACTGGTTCTGACGGTTCTGCATTTACCGAGTAACCGTAAAATCGGTCCGTGATTTCCTTTTCGCTCGAATTCGAGAGCTATGATTGGAGGAGAAGCCTTGTGGAAGAGGGTAACGTCGGCAGCCTGAGTGGGGTTGCTGAAGAACTGCGTCGCAGACTCGGATGATGAAGTCTCAAATACTTGCTGAAAGTGACACGTCACAAACGCAGTTACTAAATGCAGTCAGTGGTTTATAATTACGGGCGTGACTGCGTCTGGCCCTGTCGCGGTATTGTTGCCCTTGGCGTCTGCGGTGACGGTCTCGTGCGCCTCCATGCAGTGACCCCACCCACGTCTCCTGTGCGTACCCGGTCCTATTCGACCTCAATTCGACCGTCCGGGGTAAGCGTATCTCTTTCGCTCCAGTCGGACTAACTTTTCTAGGCTTCGTTTTCATTCGTCCACGTCAACGGAGTGGATTCGCCGGTAGACTGCCGGTGGTTATTGGAAGGTGGTTCGGGTGGTCCAGGTACGTCCGTCCTTGTGCGCTCGTACCATTGGTGCTGACTCGCTTCGTCTCCCTGAGCTCGCGATCCCGTTGTGGTGGGGGGACTGTGGTCAGGGGCGTTCCCTAGCGGTGGCAAGAGTCCTGGCGGAGCAGCTGGAGTCCTCTAGTACAGCCTGTCCGGGTGTCCCCGGTCCACTGTCTCGAGTCGTCGCCAACGCAGCTCGTCACGCCATCCTTCCAGCCTCGTCTCTCATCCATCTCGTCGCTGTCGCCATCCTCTGGCGCTCCCGGTCGCCTCGACGCCTCATACTCGCATATATATCATCCTGGCCTGGTGGCTCACCTTCCCCCAGAATTTCCTTCTAGTCGGGTACAACAAAAATCACCAAAAATCAAACCAAAAGTCATGAAATCCGTGTATTCCCCGTGGCGTAGCGACTTGAATTGCGTTCGACATGCAATGTTACGGTAGATTCAGCAGCAAGTAAGTAAAAAAAAGGCACGTGCGTATCTCACGAAACGCACTGGAACTGGCAAGGTTTTTTTTTAGAAAAAAAGGAAACTAAGTGGGGAGCGAAGTACGGCGATCCGAGGTGAGAACTTCGAGGGGCATCATC
Organism: Xerocomellus dryophilus; assembly: GCA_038089495.1. Taxonomy (NCBI): domain Eukaryota; kingdom Fungi; phylum Basidiomycota; class Agaricomycetes; order Boletales; family Boletaceae; genus Xerocomellus; species Xerocomellus dryophilus. The sequence goes on from JBBPKY010000728.1 coordinate 10,380, forward strand.
GTATCAAGGCGTGTGGCTCGACGTCAATCGAACGGTGTCGTGCGACTCTTCCGGCGCATCATGCGATCAACGGGAAGAGGGATTGACCTAAAGTGGGTCAGTATCCGGGTTCGCGAGAGAAATATGAATCACCTCTTCCAGTAATGTCCGCCGTGTTTCCATCCGCCTTCCACCCGCCGTTGGGCGCGGCGGGCGAAGTTGATGCGGCGGATGCGGAAAGGTAAGAAACACAATTCGTATGCGGATGAATAGCTCTAGAACTCACTTGAGCGGGGCAGACCGTCGCTGTGACGGTAACTGTGGCCACAGCGGCACCCGTACCAGAAATCGAACTCGCGACCGATGTCGGGTGTAAAAGCACGCCGGTTTGACTCGTGGTTATCGAACCAGGAGCAGTCGTTGCGGCCGCAGCGGAGGTAGCAGCTGGTGTGGTGGCACCGGCAGCAGTCGTCGCGGCCGCAGCGGAGGGGTCAGCAGCCGGTACGATGGCACCAGCAGCAGTCGTCGCTTCTGTGGGGACAGAAGACGCGGCTGTCGATGCAGAAGCAGAGGCAGTCGTAGCACCACCAGTCGCCTGGGAATCACACGTCAGCCGATCCAAACGGGCAATGCCGCAGGGCAGCCTACCCCGGCGAGGATCTCCTGCAATGCCTGGGTGTTGATGGTCGCAGCCGTAACGACGCCGTTCCCGTCCGTGGTAAGGTTGACTGGATTCGCGACGTTCAACAGCCCGGTGCATCCGAGACCTACGCTTGGATCAGAGATACGGGGGAAACGTGCACCGGGGCGAGCACGCACCAGGAGCAGGCTCAAGGGACGCGGAAAATCTCATGGCAAGGAAAGTGAACAAGTTGTTCGCTGCGTCGGCGGCGGGCGAACCAGCATTCGAAAACAGCTGCTGATTGTCGTTGATGAAGATGCCTGATTGAGCGATTTGTTGACTGCGGGAGGTCGTTGATCGGACGGGGCGGATCGATAGTCAATGCCCACATACCAGTAAATCAGAGCTGACGCATTGTTGTTGTCCGCCTGTGGCTGTCCAGTGCCATCACGGTAAAGGTTTACTTTTTCAAGCGACTCTTGTCCGTTGACGAGGACCATCGGGTTGTTCAGTGGCACCAATGCAGGTCCACCGGCAGGCGGGAAGAAGTTGGCCAGAAGTTCCTGCATTTGGAAGCATTAGGGTATGAGTCGCACGGACGTGTAGGTGGCGAAGAAACTATCCTCGTCCTGCGAGAGCATGGGAGGGTGGAAGAAGTTCATCGGTGAATCTTCGGCTGGAAGCATATGAGGTGGACTAGTTGAGGAGACCGGTCGGCGGCGAGCATTGGGGGGTGCCAAAATGTGTTACCAGAGCCACGGAAGACACTGTAGGATGAGAAGAAGGGGAAATTCATCGAGGAATGGCGACAGTGGGATGCAGTGGAGGAATGACCCGAGTACGAGTCCACGCACAAGGAAAATGAAACAGCGGAAGACGGAGGCTCCGACGCCGAGTCCGTGCTCATGCTACGGCGCTTCGTCGTCCTCTGCTCATTGTTGGTGGTGGTGGTGACCTCTGTCTCCAAAGTCTCGACACTCAAAAACGGAAGTGCATCGGGTGGAGTCTGGAAGTTCTGGCTCAGATAGTCAGGATGATATGGGCCGGGGAGGCCAAGCCTGCCCCACCACTCATGACTTCCGCGTCGTTGACCAGGCGAGCAGCTCCTTTGTTCTCAAACAAACATTCGTGTAACCGCCACGTCCTAGGATCAATCAGACAATGTGATCACAACGTATCTTCTCATAGGCAATAACACACTTGCTCAGAATACTCCCGCCAACAACAAAGCCAACCCCGATGCGCAGGTGTTATTGAACGGTGAGCTCGGCTATACGAGTCGACAATGGATGGTGCTGATGGCGCGCGGTTGTACCAGCTTCTGACAATGCGCTCATTACCCAGTTCATTGATCCTGCACTTGGTTGCGCTCCTTACCAAAACCCTTGTACAACATGCCCGACTGGCCAGGGGGCCGCACTTGCGACCGACGTTTGTAACGTCCTTCCACTGTGTCACGTCGCATGCGAGCCATCACGTCTGTTACCGTGTACACCTGCGGGTCGTCCTTAGATGCTGACATGGACACGGACACGAACGGACCTGTGATACCACTGTATCAAGGAGTAGAGAGAGAGAGATTTTCAAGCGACCGCAACGATGTGGTGGTGGGTGTGGTTGGTGACATGCGGAGTTGATGACACACCGTGACGCATTAGGATAGTAGGGTGTAACGACGATTGCAAAACGCTCAGCATGAAATGCGAATTTCCAAAGCTGACATCGCCGGGCAAGTCGAGACTACTCATCCCGCTTCAAGAATCGCTCACTGCCAACTTTCTGCTGCCTGCGTCTTCGATGACGGAGAATTCGGCGCACGTACCTTCAAGTTTTCTGAGTGTGCCACTGACGTTCGAGAGCAGGGAGCCACCATTTCTTTTTCGTCTCGCAGCGTTGCGAACGTCGTGCTTATCCCACGTATAGAGTTTTCGCATGAGATCAAAATCATGCATTCGCTTGTGAAACCTAACAAGATTGCGATTCGCGGATCGAACAGACAGACCTAACCCTAGCTAACTAAACTGGACCTCGACACACTCGCGCACGTCGCAGATGATGGTCAACCCATCGCCAGCACCCCTTCCATCTATCCCAGACGGCACTTATTTGCCACACTGACATATCTCCATTTCATCCTCCAAACACTTGTGAATGCCATGATGGAATGGCCTCTCTTACGCTCATGAGTCATCCACCATGCCGACCACGGACGAGAACGAGAACAGGAAGCCAACATATTGCAACGCGAACTGCACTGTGTCGGGTAGTGTGGTCAGCCCCTCGATGCGCATGCGGGTAGGTACCAGCCGCAGCCGATCAGCAACCTTGCGTTTGAGCCAGTTCGTGCCATCTTTCAAGTGTTGATCGTAGCTGACAAGCCTGCGCCCTTGTTCCGAGGCCTTGATGCTGCACAAAAGAGGAGCGATAATCATTTCCCCGATCTCGCGAATAAACTTGCACAACTTGTTTGGGACAAGGATGTCGAAAGCATCAAGAGAGCGCTCAGGGGGTGCAGGTGAGAACGGAGGTAAGGAACGTCGACCAGGGAGGCCTGACGAGTCACCTAATGATGCAGAGGTCGTGCATACACGAGGCGGCGAGGCAACGGTGGAGTCGAGGGGCCATGTGGGCATCCAGAGGCTCAGGTCGAGCCAGGGGTAAGACCGGCAAAATCAAACGAAGCAGATGCGTCACGCAGGAAATCGTGGACACACAGACCGATAGGGAAGTCGTAGGGGCGTGCCGAGACTCAAAGGTCGGGGTGGAGAACCCGACGACGCCACAAAACGCATCGGCGGCGGGGGCAGGGGCGGGGGCGCAATCGACGATGGCAGTCGAACGAAGCGGTCGGCGCACCTTACTGGACGACGAAGGCGTACCTGGAGCATCCCCAGATCCACCACCACCACCCGATGAACCTGCGAGGACAGAGAACGAGCCCCCAAGCCTCGTGCTCGAGGGGGAGAGGACAACTTGTTCCATTGTTACTGTAGACAATAGGGTCCTACGGGGTGGAAAACCAACGTCGTTTTGAGGCCGTTTTGGAGATTGTTTTAGACCTGGTATAAATATTGCACGGCAATGACAGAAATACTAGACCTTGACATCACATCCGCGTCGCGGGTCTGCGTTGAAGTTACTAGTAGATGTAGCGTCGAGCCACCCCTTCGCTGAACCATTTCGCGACGTTATCCTGTCCCTTCAGACGATGGCTTCGTAGACCCAATATTTGAAGCCCCTGCTTGCCCAGGCGGTCGATCAAATCCCTTATCCGAATACATATCCCGTGATGCATTGTAATGAATACATTTATCTTGCCACAGTAGAATGAATTCGTACAACTTGAACATGCGCAGATGGATGGAATACATGCAAAAACTCGAAAAAGTAGAGAATGAATAATGACTTTACTAATGAAATGGCATCGGGAAATGCTAAACACCCTCACAGACAGAACTTCAGAAGGTAACCATCTCCTCGATGGTCGGCCTGCCCAGTACCCTCATTCCAACCCCGAAGCTCCCATTCCAGGCCTTTCTGTACATGGCTGTCGGGGCAGACCAAGACATAGTGTACCCGAATTGACGGCCGGCCTTCTGACGCCATTGGCTTGCCTACTGGCCCCTTCAACTTCTTGCCCGGAGAGGCCTGATCCGAATCGTGTTTCTTGAATAGTTCGCTAATTGTCCCGATGATCTTCCGTATCTCCACCAAGCCTTGCTTGGATCCACCATGTTTCTCAGA